>VYYI01000017.1:0-85765 GCA_021029175.1 Bilobella aurantiaca | reverse complement strand
CATATTTGACATGTGTAAAAGCAATGCAACAAGAATTGATGGAAAAGGAACTTTTTGAAACGTATCAAAGTTTTACTCTTATTTTTTACAGTACAAGCGCAGATAATTCCATGGTTGTTGGACATGCACAGTCCAAAGTTGATGAGGCCTTCTGACATATGTGTCAGCGCACCGACTGGCAGCGGGAAAACACTGGCATATGTTTTACCTATTGTTCAGGTAAGATCATTTGTTCGAAATGATGTCTAGATTAATTCTCATTATCTTCGTGATGTGAAAGTAACTCTCGAAACGTTTTCATGTTTAAAAAGCTTCTCAAGGGCGCTGCATACTCCCAAATTCGTGCCATGATAATCCTTCCAACCGAGATGTTAGCATCGCAAGTAGCAGGAGTATTTACCAAGTACTGTAAAGGTACTCGCCTCAAAGTATTTTTGATGACCAAGCGCCTTACACTAACTGCCGAGAAGAAAGCTCTCATGAAAAGAAGCGTTACTGGTGAAGTTCGATGTTCTTATGACATTATTGTTGCCACTCCGGGCCGACTCATTGACCATTTAGAAAACACTGAAGGGTTCGACATTTCACAGTTGAGGTTCCTCGTAGTTGATGAAGCCGACAGAACATTAGATGACCAGCAAGGCGATTGGCTGGAGCGTCTAGAAACAAAGTTTTGGTCATACCACACCATGGGTAAAAAAAAACAGACTAATTAAGCAAAGTAGTCAAATTTTTTTCTAATATTGTGGATTTTTCTACAGATGCAGTCAACCCGAGGTCGCTGCAATTGAACGTTAAATCAATGCCGCTTCACTTGAGAGCATTCCACAAACTACTGTTTTCAGCCACATTATCTCAAAATCCAGAAACCCTTGCGAGCTTCAACTTATTTCAACCAAAACTGTTTACTTCGATTACTTCAGGAAAAGGTTATACGGATGCCTCGGGATCTGGTGAAGCAAATGCGTCAACACAAACAATATCCACTTCAAATTCTCCGGCTGATTCATTTGTTGGGAAATTTACCACTCCGGATGAACTAAAGGAACTATTTGTTCTTTGCCAAAAGGAGACGAAGCCCTTGGTTCTTGCTCACGTCATTCTGAAAATGCAATGGAAGCGAGTACTGTGCTTTGTCAATACTAATGACAACACTCATCGTCTATGCCTCCTCCTTTCGTACATGGGTAACCTACAAGTTAGAGAAATTTCATCGAAATGGAGTCCACAGACACGGGACCTCGTACTCAAAAAATTTGCAAATGGGTCTATTGACATGTATGATTTTCGTATACCTCATTTACCATTACCTAACGTTTTCTTTAAATATAATGCTATCTTTTGCAGCTTAGTTACATCCGATCAAATGGCTCGAGGCATTGACATCCCATTAGTAGACTATGTAATTTCTTATGACCTTCCGCCGTACACGAAGACGTATATTCACCGAATAGGAAGAACTGCGCGTGCCGGCAGAGAAGGGACTGCGCTTTCGATTGTCACGCAGGATCAGGTTTGACTTCTATTTAAATTTAATTAAGGTTAAAAGTTTTAAGTTTTAACTAATTAAGTTGATCTCATTGCCAGATTGGGGCTTTCAAAAGAACAATGAAGACTGCCGGAAAAACAATTGAAAAACTGAGAGTTAAAAACTCGGACCTTAAGCCGCTGGAGGCTGAATTCAAGGAAGCCTTGACTAAGCTTAAGACTCAAATTCAGGTTCGTTTTATTAGCTGCTCAACTGGGACTTTTAGCCTAATGACTAATTCCAATACTTCAGATTTAAAAATACATTGGAATCTTTCTCTGAAATTTAAGGTTGAGACGGAGAATGAAGCTGCAAAGGGTAGCAAACGACGCAAAGTGAAAACATGACGGAGGAATGGAAATGGAAGACTAGGAACAAATCGAATTTATCCAGATCCTACATGTCCTGCGGATAGACAACACCGGCTTGCTTCCTGATTGACTCCATAATTTCAGAAATCACTAGCGTTTCCTTGTGTGTCAGGAGCGGACTTTCAATTAATCCTGTAAATTAAACAGTTGAGAAATGGTTGAAGTTAACATGTTTAAGTAGTTTTAAGCAAACCATCTTACCATTTAGAAGACACTTTCTAACTTCCTCTGCTTCATAAAGTAGCCCTATGCTATTGGCGTAGTTAAACGTTCTGTCCGTTGGAGGAAGATCAATAGTCTCATGTCCATTAGGAGTGACTAATTCCGTAGGACACCAAAATCGAAACGGTACCTTAAAATTCCCAAATTGAAAATTTGAAAAAATAGCTTTACTCGTGAAGGGTACTTTTAACAATTAACATACATTGATTAACATACATATAATTAATATACCTGGATAACACCTTTGGTTCCAACTATAACTGCTTCTGCTTCATATTTTGCTTTACCCTGTGTAATTAGCGTAGCTGTTTTACCACCGGGGTATAAAACAGTTGCACTCGTGCATTCATCAATTCCGTCATCATTGAGGTGGCCGGCAGCGACTACTTTCAACGGTTTTTCTCCATTGAATACAAATGAAGCAAATTGGACGCAATAGACACCAATGTCGAGTATAGTGCCGCCTCCCAATTGTTTAAATCTAGAAAATTTAGAAAAATCAAAATTATACTACTCAATTACCTTTTGTTAGAGAAAATAATACTCTCACGTTATACGATCCTTGTGTGTCAGCATCGAGCAAAATGGTGCGATGATCTGCACAACGTCACCAATACTTCCGCTTTCAATTTCTTCACGGATTCTGCTGTAAATTGGGAAAAATCGACTCCAGATTCCCTGTGGATGTCCAATTGCAAATTTGTTACACACATTATCATAATTTAGTTTTGTAAAAAATATATAGTTAATTAGTAAAGTTACCTCCATTAGAAAAACGCCCTTCTGTTGAGCCAGTTCTACCAAGTCCTTGGATTCTCGCAAGTTCATTCCCAGCGGCTTTTCGCAAAGAACGTTCTTGCCGTTGTTGATTGCCATCTTGACCAATCGAAAATGTTCTGGATTGATAGCTCCGACGTAGACGACATCAACCGATGGGTCTTGCGTCAACGCTTCATAAGAGGCGGAAGCATGATGGAAACCAAATTTCGTTGCAAATTCTTGGGCAGCGCTGAAATTCCTTGCAGCGACAGTAATTAGTGCATGTTTCTTTTCTGGATCGGAAAGCAGAGCAGATACAAAATCCTGAGATATCTTTCCACCTAGAACCGATAAAAATTCAGTTAATTTTTAAAATACCGACTTTTTAACGCTGTTGGTTGATTATCCCCTTGAGCAATGAATCCTTACAGCTCAGAATTCCCCATCTGGTTTGATTATCCATTGTCGTATTTCAGTAATTACAATTTGAACAACTAATTTAATAATTTAATTATCTTAACAGGAGATTCCTTTTATCACCTGAGCCGCAGCGCTGAAAATAATTTAAAATCTCGGAAGCTGTAGATGATGATGAGAACGAGAAGTGAAGTGTTTGCAAAAATCAAAAAAAGTGAGAAAGCCGATAAAGCTAAGCATTTATGACTGTTCCTTCACAATTAAAATTTTGACTATAATTTCGATTACTTCAATCATCAATCGTAGAGTTGTTAGCTCTGGCTGATTACGATGTAATTCATTATGCACGTGGCCGTTGAATGAGCTTGTTACGCTTTCCGCTGATTTTTTAGAAGATGAGATCATTTGTTTTGTCTCTCACGTAGAAAAACCCTTTCGTCAGAAATGAGAAAACGCTGAATCGCTGATTATGTCATCCAAAATGTAGACTTAATTTATTAAAGTTGGGAATGGAAAAATACAACTTATTTTCAAATTATTACTTAACTTTTAGCACTTAGCATTCCTTAACTTATTTCACTTTAACTTTAGTTAATTGACATTACGGTGAGGAGAAATATAACAATAAATCATTCCAGTCTTGCGGCAGCCTTTAAAATCAGATTTCGGAGGTCTGAGAGCTTCCAACAGTCACCTAGGTCAACGCAAAGTGTTAAATGTCTTCAGATCAAATACACAAAGTTCAACTTGAGAGATGAAATATGCAAATGAGTAAGGTCTAATCTTAAAAATCTTATAATAAACTACAGTCAATTAATGAAAAACTAACAAATCTGTCTAAACAATGTTTTCTAGTTCTAATAGAAAATGTCCTCAAACGCGCTCTAAGCGTCTTTTTAAGAATTCTAAACAAACTAAAATAAAATGATGTGACATGTCGGAGAGTTGATTTCTCATAATCCTCTGATATGGACGTAACGTTTAAACTGGTAGAACTGAACAGTCATTGAAAAGACAATCAATCGAACAATCGTAAATTGTAATTAAATTGTTAATTTGTCCTTACGACTGGATTGAGGAATTTCTTCATAGATTTGTGATTGAGGAACTCCAGAAGCGCGTCAACTATATATAAACAAACACTGAACGATTAAACTTTGCAGTTGGAAAAATTCAAATATCGAACCTTGTACATCAGTCGATTCGAATTTGAGTACAATCGTGTTTGGCTTTTTTCCTTGGTACTGAATTCTTAAATATTTGGAAGTCAATTTGCAATTACAATTGTCCTTGGGCATGGACGTGGAAGCCTGATATGAATTCGATTGTTTGAAAGTCCCGTGAACGACTATTGAATTAGCAGGTAGAGTTGTATTGAGATGAAATTTATGTAGTAGAATAGTATGATCCTCTGAAAGAAAAATGATTCAAAGTTTAAAACAATCCAAAGGCGCTTACGAATTTGTACAAAATCGTTCGTCACCTTGATTTCGGATCTCGACTAAAACATGATCCTTTCCGATTTGCGTTTGTAAAACGCAAGCGATTGGATCTGTCCAAATGTCAGGGGGTCCTCCTTCCCGAAGCGTTGAAACTGTCCCGTGAAGAGGCATGGCTTTGAATAACCAAAGAAAAGTTTAGGTCAAAGTCAAGAAAGTGCCTACGTTCTCGACCAGGCGACAAATGTGAACACTGGAAATAGGATCGTCCCTTTTATAACGTTTGGGTCTGCAGTTTATCTGCGAGTACAAGTCACCCAAAATAGAACAATTACAAAGAAACTAATTAATTTCCTTCTTTCTTGAATGTCAGTTCCAGTTTCTCAGAGTTAAGAAATGGTTATCGCGTAAGCAGCCTCCGCATTTTCTGGATGCAAAATTAAGTCGCTTGTTTGTGCAATTGCACAACACACGCTTTCGAATTAGAATGCTAACTGACTAAGGTACTGTCAAACTCTTTTTAGTGCGTTGACACAAAACGAGCATTTTTTTGATGCATGGCTACAATAAAAATACAAAAATTGAACTATGAAAATAAGGTTCCAATTAGCAGCAAGAAAATTAAAAGGCCTAATTCACGCATCGTAGGCTCGAAGGGTCTTTCCTAGAATTTGAAGGCCCTTTGAAAGCCTCAAGGAAGGAGAAAGCATAGGGTCTACGTAAAGTTAAATTTCTAAGAGAAACAATTTTAAAATGCGGAAAAAGACCATTGACAAGAAAAACAGAGAATGCACCCCTGTGGAGCTTAATTTTCCTAAAAGTTCCAAAAATGAAAAACAAGTCTAAAAAAACATTTAGTTTTTAAAATTAAGGAAATTCCATAATCGCTGAAAAATTCTCAAAGAAAATCAGATGTTAAGTAGCGGAATGAAAATTTGAGTGATTGGTTCGACTAATGCTTGGAAGGTGTGGCTTCCACAACTTCGTCAGCGTATCAGAATCGAGGAAGAGACTCAAAGATTGGCGAATTAGTAATTGAGCAAACGCTGAATCGCTGATTATGTAATCCGTGCAACTCGTTTAAAGGGTTAATTTATTAAGTTGCAACTGGAAAAATAGCGTTTACTGACTATTACTGGAAAATAATATTACTTATTCATCTTACCTTGACCTGTTGACCCTTTGAGATTATCTTTAACCCATTGTCTATCCACCTCACTAATGTCACGCGCTTCGAATCCATTCGATTCGTCCTCCAAGGGGTCGTACTGGACTTGCATAAATCGCTGATACAACTTCCCAAGTTCCTTGAGTTCAATTAACATGTCCTCCGTTTCCGTTACTCTGATCTTGAGGGGACTGATTGATAGAAAAGTTAAGGGGCTATGCACAATGAAACTAATTAGAATACGTAGAAAATCTAGGCTTCCAGCCTCGGCAATGAGCAGTTCTTGGAGATTGGTGAGCTTTCGAGACGCTGCAATGATGTCACCCTCTTCAAAAGTAAAGCCAGTCAAGTGGATTCGCTTGAGTGATGCAGGAAGTAGGCCCATTTTCAACAGCACCATTGGCAAAGGCGGTCCGAGTTGATTGACACTCGGAGGCTGGACGCATGAGATCGCCAACTCCTGTAACTGTCTGCAACTGGAGAATATGGACATGTCCAGGAGCGTCGGAGCTGGAACTGGACCCGGTACATGCGCTGCTGAAACTCCTTTTAAATTGTAGACTGCGATTTCGGATAAAGTTTTTTGGTTGGATTTTATGATTTTCAAAAACATTTCCAGTGACATGTCTCCTGGAGAGTAGAAGTGAAATTTCTGGAGCGTTGTTTGCTGCATTAGTATTTCGAAAACGAGTACTTGAGCCGTGGGATTTAAGTACAGAACATCGTCCCTAAATCGAAAATCTCGAAGTCTAAGTTTCGACAAAAGGGGCCTTTCAATTATGTCCAGGATATCACTGTGCTTGTTTTTCGCCAGATAGGCGATAGTATTAGTAGCGTCATTTCGATCACCAACTTGAAGTTCTAGAGATTTGAGAGATCCAACATGGCGTGTGATGAAGAGAAAGAGATCCAGCCAAGAGCCCCATACGGAGTAACACAGTTTGAAGGAAGTAAGATTCGGAAACGTTGATTCCAGAAAGAAGGTGATGTTGTCTTCAGAAGAAAACGGATCCCCACGAGGGTATCTTGTAAATTGCAAATTCAACTGCGTCAGATTTGTCAAGTTTTCCAGACAAGATTTGAGTCTCCTGCATTTGGAAAGCTTGGTGCTGAAGTACAGAGCCTCGTGAGTAAAGGTGAGTTCTCGTACCTTGTGACACTTGGCCAGTATTTTGTGAATGGTTGACGGTGGCACGCTTCCGTCGAATACGACTCTTCTCAGTCTTCCGGGATACGTTAGCATGAGTTTCTTGGAGTTGTGACTAGTGACGCCAAGAATTGTACAGCTTGACACTCTGAGCCTCATCAACCTCCGACATGCCCGGAAGCTCTGAGGATCAAACCTGATGTCAAAGTCGACATTTTGTTCCACTTCCAGCTTGATCTGATGATTAATGAGTCTCATAATTTTTCGCTGTTTTGGAGGAAGCAAATTGTAGATCAGAACACGGAGCTGCAAAGTGAAAACATGATTTGTAACTGTTGTAGGTTCTCTTTCATAATCCCTCCGTATAGTATCTTCTCTTTAATTACTAATCCTGCCATCTTAGTTCTAATTAAGCACAGATCACTAACTTCTAGCCCAACGGAGTTAAGACTTTAGTTGTAATTTGCATTAGACCAACCTCTCTAGGCATAGTCATAAACGACGTCCGGACGTCATTCATGCTTGTACCAGCGTCAGGATCACCATCTTCAGATACCTCTGCGTCAACGGCATCAACGGGGGCTGACATCTTTATCCTGTAGCCAACCCTTGATGGCTGATTACTTGAAGTAATTAGGAAGTTAATTGACTTCCTAAAAGCAAATTAACGTCTTTCTGAACAACTGATTCTAGCCAAGCATCAACAAAAGACCTTGGAATTGTTCGACGACTCAAAGACCGTGTCAGTACTACTGCCACTCGCTCGGAGGCAGCAGGAGGGTGACGAACGGTTTTACCATCGTTCAATCAACGGTATTTTGATTGACTTGATTGATTGGCCAACCGCCAACGTCCGATGACAGTGAGCCTAACCAAATAGAACGTCGACGATAATTAGGTACGTGAAGTTTTTTTAATTATTGTTACAATTTACCTGAGCTTTGATGACCTCTGACCTTAATTAAATTAAATTCACTCACAAAACCCTTCAAAAAAATCGGTGTTTTTTTTTGTTGACATTTCATTACAAACAACATAAAACAGCTGATTATCTCATGGATGAACGGAAGATGGAAGCTGAAGCTTAGCATCTCTTAATTACTTAATTTCACTCAATTTATTAAATTAAAAAAATAAATAAATATTTAGGAATAAAATGTAGTTATAATTAAGTTCTTGCAAACATGAGCTTTTTTCTTATTAACCGATTCAGTTCCCATTTATTTATTAGAAAGAAATCGCCTTTTCAGTAGTGGCTTACGTACTGCGTTTTACGCAGAACTCATTGATGTAATCTTAAAATCGCTTGAAAGCGTAATCGCTGCTAATCACCCACTTGAGGCATCATTTTTTTTTCTCGATAATGATTATGAATATTGTTGCTCGTGTGACCATCATTGGCGTTTAGTGATAATCAAATATATTGTGATGAGATAAATGATGACAAGAAGGATGAGGACATGTATCTTGTATTTGACAATTTTATCACATTCAAAAAAAATCAGTTGACTGACGTTAAATTAAACAAAAATCAGTTTAGCCTGCAATTACCAGTGGAGAGCATCAAGCGCTGAAACATTCAGCAAGTATCGACGCAATGCAAGTTTTACTCCTACAAATTGGAGCGCTGCTTCTCTTGGCGTCATTCACACTGATTTCCAGCGACAAGCCTAAACTTCGATTTCGGGAAAATGGAAAATTCAAGATTGTCAACTTTGCTGACCTGTAAAATCTCACTATAACTTTAAAAAAACTAATCATAATTTCATTTGATTTTTAATTCGAATTCAATTTTGATTTCCGTTGCAAGTCATTATGGGGAATATCCGAGTTCAGAGGGCCCAGCATCCGATGTCAATTCTACGCGCGTCATGAGCAGCGTCTTAGGCTGGGAAGATCCGGATCTTGCTGTATTTACCGGTGACCAAATTCACGGAGATTTCATGTATCCAAATGCGTCAGCCTATGTGGACATGTTGCTTGGAGCCGTTGTGGCATCAGGCCATCGGTAAAAAGTATTGCGATTAAGTATTGTCATAGATTGACCAATTGACCAATCAAAAATTGAATGCTTAGCTGGGCTTCTGTTTACGGAAATCATGACATTGGGCCGAATGTGACAAGGGAGGAAATATTGGAGGCCGAGCAGAAGTACGACAATTGCTACACATTGCGCGGCGAAGAAAGTCTTCCTGGAATTACCAATTACTATCTGCTAGTTTATCCAGCTATCGAAAACTTGGAAGCAAACGAAAATGTCGACGAGGCTCCAGCCCTCGTCTTGTGGTTCTTCGATAGTCGCGGAGGGCATAATGCTACTCACGACATACCGTCCAATGTCCATGAATCGGTGGTGGCATGGTTCGAGCGCGAGCACAATACGATCACGGAAACATGGGGTCGTCTTCCAGCTCTAGCATTCTTCCATATTCCGACGTAAGAGCTGTAACTGGAATTTTCAAACAGTGTATACTGTATACCGCAAAAGATCTAATTTGGTCAATTTTTGCAGCATAGAGTACGAGCCTGTCCAGGAAGGCATTTCAGATAATCCTCAATGTACCGGATTAGTAGGTAATATTTGAAAAACTAGAAATCATTTTTCAGCATCAATTGACTGAAAATAAATTCAATTAAGATGACATCGTGGTACCGCAAGACCAAGACACGGGATTCATGAGGGCTCTCGTCAATTCAGGAACAGTAAAAACTGCGTTTGTTGGACACGAACATGGAAATGCGTGGTGCTGCTACTTTGAAACAATGGAAATTTGCTATAATCGTCACACGGGCTATGGCGGTTACGGTGACTGGACGCGCGGCGCACGCGTTGTTGAGGCGCTTGAGAATGATCCGTGGGGAAACTACCCTAACTATGTTCGCCTCGAAACTGGATCAGTGATTGATTATTTCCCACGACAATAAATACATACAGCGTACAGGCTATCCGTTCATAATTTTTAAAGTTACAATTTTAAGTAAATTTGATTAGGCTAAATTTAGCATTAATCGATTCAGATTAACTACAATTAACATTAATTCTTTGAAATTAGGATTGATTTTACGTTAGGCAATTTTAGGTTGAGAGGCCAGTTTGCATGGGGGGGCTTGAGGTCAGCCAAAAGAAAAATAATTTTATTAGGTACTTGAGTAATACAGTATCATTAATTAATTACCTTGTGTATAATAATTAATGTAATAATAAATGTAAAAATAAAAATGAAGCATTTGAATCCATCAATTAAAAATTAGTGTAATTATCTAATTGCAGATGAATTTTATTGTAACTAAAAAATTTTAGTAGCTGTTTTGCCCTACTATAATGGAACAGTGCCGCTTGCATCCGCAAGGTATCTTTTAGTGAAGTCGTAAAACTTTGGATTTGACTTTAAAAATTAAAGTCAACACAAGGAAGTTAGTGGAGTAATTAAATATTGGACTAATTAATTGAAGGTATTATTCGATTAATTATTTAGTAAAAGGTATCAAACTAATTATGAGTTTTTGATTGTAGGGTGATTGGACCTTGTGAACAAAGCTAAATTCTTCAAAGCTTTTCCCTGGCGACAACACAGTTGTTTTTAATCAATTTTCGAAATCAATAGTAGTGATGGGAGAGCCTTGGCAAACGATGGAATCCGAAATGGATCGCTTCGAGGCTGAAATTTCATCGCTTGGAAAACCTGGAGAAGCTCCAGCAGCGACGACTTCGACATCAGCGAATACGCCAGCTATGACGACAGCACCGTCATTTATACCGGCTTCCTTGCGTAAGCCACCGATGTCCCATCCGGCGAGGCCAAAGTTAACGCCTGTCGTTATTAGGTAAGCTCTCTGATTTTGGAATTCGAACTTAACTTGCAGCGATTCATTATTATGTAAAACGTTTTGTTTGGCTCTAGCGGAGGACCTCAACTTTACGCACAACCGGCCAGAGCATCCGGGCCTACATCCAATTCATTGATGCGCCCCACACAGATAAGTCAGAGACTTATACGCCCTGGAATACTTCCTGGTTCGCCACCGATTACTCCGGCAACGGGACACATAGCCGTTCGGCCTCCTCCGCCTCCCGACATGGGATTTCGCTTTGCGAATCCGATTCCACCTCCTCCGGCCAACTTAGAGCTACCAATGACTGGTGGCGGGCCCTCTACATCTTCGACTGCTTCAATGGAAGCAGAGAAACCCTCGACATCAGGACAAGAAGCTACGCATAGTAATACAAATATGACGAAGAAGAAGAAGAAAAAGAAGCAAGGGGAAGGGGAAAAGAAACCACGGAAACATCTTAGGAGTGCAGGAGGGACAATTTGGGAAGATCAAACTCTGTTAGATTGGGACCCTAGTACGTAATTTCTCCTTAACAAAAAGGCTTCTCTGTGAATTATTAATTCTGAATATGCTTTTAGAGGACTTCCGCTTATTCTGCGGCGATTTAGGAAACGACGTCACGGACGAGGTTTTAACACGCGTCTTTGGACGGTATCCGTCTTTTGTCAAAGCCAGAGTTGTTCGTGACAAACGCTCCAATAAGACTAAAGGTTATGGATTTGTATCATTCAAGGATCCTGCCGATTTTGTTAGAGCTATTCGAGAACTCGATGGTAAGCTGATAGTAAATACTCAAAGTAGTGGAATTTATTAACGTATTTTTCTTATCGTATCTTCTTTAGGCAGATATGTAGGAAGTCGACCTATTAAGCTGAGGAAGTCAACTTGGGACAATCGCGGATTGACCCAAGTACGCAAACGAGATAAACTTCAGAAACAGCTACTAGGCATTGGACCAAAACCAGGGAAATAGACCAACATCGGTGACATATGCCCGTGTCATCGAAGATTGTCAAGTTTAGCGTTTTGACGTCCTCACAATCTCAGCCAAACTACCTTCCGGCGAGGATCGTAGAAGAAAAAAAAACAAGTTCAATATGCCTGTTTACGGAATTTTAAGCTATGTGTTATTATTGTCAAGTTTATTTATAATTTACATATTAAATACAAAACTTAACCTAATAGCTAATTTATATTCATTTGTCAGACAGGTCCCGTCATGGTTTCGTAAAATGGTAAGACTAGTGTTTGAACACTCCATTTGAATTTGAAGGCTCAGGCGGCGTAGGCGAAGATGAGGCTTCGTCGTCATCCAGAACCATTACTCCGTTAAATATCATTGCGGTGTACCAGTCTATTCCATCTAAAATTCAAACACGTTTTTTTTTAATTTGCCTACTCTTTTTAAATTTGTTTGTATCTTACTTGAAAGCCTAGAAATCCATAGTGGCTTAGATTCCCAGTATATAAAAATGTAGTAGACTGGAACTCCTGAAGCTACAATAATGGTGGCTGCAATAATTTCTCGTGCTGGATTCAGGAAAATACTGGCAGCGATCAGCGTTACGCAAGTAGTTAGAAAAATTATTGGAAGAGCCAAGTTGACTTTAATTGGTCGTTCTGCCTTGGGTTGCTTCCAGCGGAGTATTAACAGACCCAGGACGCATGAGCCCCATCCTATCGCTTCAACGTATGACAGATACGTTATGAGAACGTAAACGTCTTTGACTGCCAACATGGCTATCGACAGCAGTGCCTATCATGTAATTGGCACGTTTCAATACAAATTAACTGTTTTAATTAAATCGTAATTTAATTAAAGCAACCTTAAATGACCAACTTACGTACAAGAAACGTTAGTGCTGGAATAGGCGTAAATGTATCAACATTTAGGAAAGCTAAGGCTTTTGGTAAGTGACCATTCCTAGCCCCTGCCAGCGGTAACCTCGACGGTGCAAAAATTGCCGAATTTAAAGCTCCAAACATAGAACTAAACAATAATTGTTAAATCGTTATTTAATTATTAAATAACCTGATTAATTAAGTAATCAAATAGCGCTTTCCTTTTAAAATTATTCGTTCTTGAGAAGTAATCTTACCACGCAACAAATATTGGCATAATCCAAGCCATAACGCCGAGGACTTTGTCACCGAAAGTCTACAACAATTACATTTTAATTTTAAAATTAACTTTAGTAGAATCACTTTAGTTAAGTTTAAAGTTTAATTTTTAATGTTAAATGATCTTACCACAGCCACGGCATTTGACAGTAGAATTTCGCTTTTACTAAGCACAACGAAATAGGCAAGATTTGCTAGAAAATAGACCAAAGCGACAAGTGGAAGTGAAATCCAAATTGCTCTTGGAAGATTTCTAAATAGGAGAAAGCAATTAATTTTAATTGTTCTCAAGTGGTTTAGCTTAATTGCGATTTGCGAATTCAGAAGCTCTTACATGTAAGGATCCTGAAGTTCTTCTGTGACAAAATTAAGAAAGTTCCTGAAAATCAATCAATGCTATTTTAAGAGATCTTTTGCCTGTTTTGTTTAACTTTTCGTTTTTCCAGGAGAAAGTTCTCACCATCCAGCGTAGCTGAACAATCCACTGTAGAGTGAAAGCGCAAGTTCTCCAGCATCGGCATGGGAGCCCTCGAAGGGGTTCCCTGTGAAATTGTCAATTTCACCTCGGCAAAATACCACTATTCCAGAAATTACTATCACAAAAACAGCGATGAGCTTCGTCACAGCGAACCTATGACCATGAGGTATAAGAGCATATAACTTTATTTTAGAAACTTCTAAAATTTTGATTATTATTTTTGATTTTTGATAATATTTCTCCTTTCGAGAAATCTTACCAATCATTAAGCCTAGCGGTCCATTTTACGTTATAGCAGTTGACGGCCGTTAGCATTGCTATGAAAAATTATAAAAAATTATCAATTGCAGCAAGTCAATTATAGCAAAAGCAAATATCAATTACTTACAAATTACACAAGCACTTAACAGTCGAATGGCCCATTCTGGAGGTTCGCAATTCGGCCACAAGGGCTGGAGCATGTAATATGAAAATGTGAGACCTAGAACAGCGTTTCCGGTGGGTATGATAATGAGCATGGCTACCCATAGAAATAGAAATGCTGGAAGTGGACCGAGGGCTTCCATCATGTCTGCAATTAATTTCCCCATTAATTAGCTTTGTGTTAATTAGAACACAAATGCTAATTAGGTATTAAAAATTAAGCGGTTCTCTTACAAATATAGTCGCCCCCTGACTTTGGCATCATTGTACCTATAATAACAAGACGTACATGAGTTGCGCTCTTTGCGTTTGCGTAACGTTGAATCGCTGAAATTCAGCGATCACAGCGTTATTAAGAGTTAATAGTCTCACCTAACTCGGCATAGCATAGAGCTCCAATAAGAGACATTGCTCCGGATAAACACCATATAATTAATGCCACCCCTAAAAGTACAGTTAATAATTATGCAATTATACGAAAAAAAATGGAGGCTTTAAAGAAGGCGATTTTTTTTTCCTCAAACTTACCTGTTGATCCTGCGTGATGGAGCACTCCGCGCGGCGAAATAAAAATTCCGGCTCCTACGAACCGGAAATTTGACCAATTACAGTAACGTTCTCAAATTAAATTGTTAGGTAAAAAAAAATTATATTTAAATAATAGGTTACCCATGATCATGCCCCAAATGATCCCAGCTCCATCGAATAGTCCTAATTGCTTCTTAAGATGCACTCCGTGACTTGGTCCTGCTACCTGCACAAGTAACAATTACATTCTCATTCTCTGCGATTTACAGATCAACGTTTTTTTTATACATGAAAACGATTAAAAGTTTTCTAACGATTTTAGAAAATAGCGATCTAACGATTTCTTAGTATTCTATCGAATAGATACATTCTATCGAATTTTCGATACAACGATCTAAAGCTTACATCATTTGGCGGCATCGACGGTAAAAGTTTCTCTGATGCTTTCAAATTATTTCGGCTTGTCATTTTTAACGATGTTTTTCACACGTAATACTTGACAATAATGCTGCCGGCCAGTATAACACTATTTTTTTATACGAAATACAGTAACCCTCGAGCAGGGTCACCAGTCACAAACACTTTGATAGCGGATCACATTCACAGATGACTCAAGTCAATTACTCATAAAAATCGTATCGAATCTTCAGATTTTCAGCGATCAAAACGAATTCAGCGACACAGCGATCAAGAAATGACGCTGAAGTGATGTCAATTTCTCTGACACAAAAAACAGTTCTTCCAAAAAAAGAATTCCCTTTATGCATATATTTGTAAACTTTAATTCCAATTCGACTGTAGCTGTTAGGCTTATTAGTCTTGGCAGGAAATGCCTCAAATTAAGGTGAAGGTGAATGCACAAAATTTACTGCATCATTTCTTCCCTCTCTGCCTCTTCTAATTGACAACAAAAGTTGAATTGAAAAAATTATTATTAAGGCCTCTTCAATTTTGATTTTGAATGTTTTTTTTAAACCGTTTCTTGCTCGCAGGGCTTTTAGTAACAATTCCCCAAAGCGTAACTTGAGGTGAAAGTGGCTGGTTGGGAGAAAGTAAATAGAAAGCGGGAGAAAGTTGAATATGTGATTTTCTCTTATTAAACCACTATAATTTTCATCTCCAAAATCGTAAACAGGATGTAGCTCGAGGGATTCACCTGGAATTACCACCGTAACTGCCTAAACTACTCACGGTGCTTTTCCACCGTGCTTTTGAGCACCGTTCGCAGAGGCAATCTACAGAAGACTGAATCCAGTTTGCAAAAGTCTTTACATCAGATCCGCCTCCGTGCTCTCACAGATTTCAAGAAAATACAGGAAAGGGGTTCGCAAAATAACAAAGAGCCCAAATAAGAGGGATCATATTCAATAAGTGCTCTTGAAAACGCTTTGTTGCGTGATGGAAATCCATTTTTGTGAAGTGAAGGTGCTTGAATTTTTTGCTTTTGAAACCTTTTGTTCAATGAAATTGAAAAAGGAAAGCAAGAAATAAGCACAATTAGACGGTAAAGTGAAAGCTGCTAAATATAGATCGTACTAAAAAGAAACGCGCAAAGCGATTTTAGAGATTCCTCAAATTGCGCTGGGAAAAATCGCACCATGAAATCAAGCACGTGGAAGCTTCAGATTGCTTACTACATTTACAGCTTCTTTTTTTTTCATAAAAGCGATTTTTGTAAAGCAGGAGCTCGAGGATTCTCGCCAAGATTTTTTTACCCCATAGCAGCCTCAATTCTAAAAATAAGTTGTCTAAAAGGCTTTTTTAAAAAAAAACTCTTGTTTAAAAACTGCTAGACTGTGTCGAAGAGTAAATGCAGCGTCTTCTAGCCTTCCAAAATCTGTTAAAAGAGGTTTTACGACATGATCCAAGGCTTCGTCTTTACTTGGAAGTGTATTATTCTTTCTATTTACAGAATTTGAACCGCAGTTCTCTTAACAGTCGAAAAAAAAACGGACAGTGGAAACGAGGAGAAAGTTGATTCGGAAAAAGTATTGGGCGACGTTCTGGCGCCAGTCGCCATTACGTTATAAGAGTGAAGAGAATCATAGCTAAGGCGGATCTGGAATACGATAAAGTAGTATCAAAAAATAATTGACAATTATTGCCGAGCTATGTAATTCATTCGGCACAGATTTACAATAACGTTTCTTTTTATCGTTAAATCGTCGAGTTTTGAAGTTTTGATTTTGTAAAGAAGTTTCTTTTGATGTTATTCTTTTTCGAAGAAAATGTGACATCCTTATTTAACCCTCTATGCGTTGTTGAAACTAGAAAATTTCCGTTATCATCAAAATTCTCTCAAATTTCATCTAATTTTTTTTTTAGAAAATATGTACAATAAAGATTTACTAGCAACCACGTTTTCACCTTTACGGAAAGTTTCCCGATTCTCTAATGAAAATGGCCTTTTGTTCTGTTTCGAATTGGTTTTCTAAAAAGTAAAATAAAACGAACCTTTTCCATTGTTTTGCTTAAGATTGAAGAGCGGATGTAATTTGTTGAAGAAATTCAACTTTCTCTTTCACTTTCCCTTCAACCGAACTTTCTCTCCTCTTTCTTCAAATTCTTGCTGTTGACTGAGCAGATTAATCTTCCGTGCTTCTGCAGCCTCCACAAATTTTCTTCTTCTTTTTTAAACGTCTAAACACTACAAAAACTAAAAGCTTTTCAAATTATTCCTTTATCTCCGCTCGTGTCGACCTCCCATTTAGACCACGCTCTGCTCAATTAAAAAAAACTTTTTTAAGATACTAAAAGCATCTCTCAGTCAAAGATCATCAAGCGTGTTGATTCCTCCGTAGTCTTCACAGCGTCCTTCAATTCGTCAGATTCTTATCCTAAAAAATACCGGTCACATGTCCACGAGTAACGACACTGGCTGCACATTTCGTGTCAGCGATGAACTCAAGATGACATTTCAGTAGTCAACTGTACGTCTTAAGGGCCTGACATGTCGCACAATTTGTGTTTTTTGTTGTAATAACAAGTACATTTTTTTTTACCGATTCCCATTGAATACTTTTTTTTGTTACAATGCTTTCCCTACAAGAATTTAGTGGCGTCACCACGAGATGGATGGTCATAAACTTGACATTGAAAATATTTTTAACTGTTCATTGTCTTAGGTCTGAAAAGAACGCTATTCAAAGAAAAAAAAATTCCATGACTTCTGCAGCAGTGGGTGTGGTTAAGCGTAATTTAAGACAATCCGATACATCGGCATCGTTGGTTAGAAAATTGTACAAAAAAAGAGATTTTTTTTTTTGAAAATTTGTTTTTCGATGAATTGGAGATGTATGATGGTGTTAAGATTATATGTTGCCTAGCACTTAAGGTGAAAACATTAACCTTTCAAGATGAAAAAAGAGTTCTAAAGTTCAAATGATAAGAGAAAGCGTCTGTGAAGCGAAAAGTGTTGTTTGGGTGTTTAATAGAACGTGTCTATCACTGTGATGGAATACAAAGGTCAAAGTTTAGTTAAGCAGTTCCTAGGAAAGAATCCTCCGATTCATCAAATAGAATAACATTTGGGGAGTCGTAGTTGGGTTTTGCAGCACTAATTTCAGAATGAATGTTTTCAACGTCTTCGTTGTTCTCGTCTTCCCACCCGAGCTCGGCTCGATGGCCCCTGTAGTTGTACTCCTTGATGTTTGGGTGCTTCTCACAAATCTGAGAATTAACAAAATTAATTAACTCAAATTAATGTGTTGTGTTATGACGTAAAAGATGGCTGGATAATGGTCATACCCGCGCATAAGCATCGCACAGTCGACTGAAATCTTGAACAGTGAGCTGAAAAGTTCGAGTCTGCCTGTTCACATCGGCATCCTGAAGCATGTAATCCGCCAATTCATCTCGAATGACCGTAGGAAAAAGGGTTCTAAATAATGGTAGATTTTATGAATCGAATGATTCTAATCTTATTTAGGAGTAGCTGAAAAAAAAAACTTACTTGACTCCGTGAAAGCAAATTTTTTGCCTGCCATGAAAAGTCTGTCTCACAACTTTCTCCACCAGATCAAATGGCTGATTGATGAGGGGGACTTTCCGAGGAACGAATTTTACCACACCTACATTAACGTCCGGTTTGGGTACAAAGGCCGTTCCTATGTATAACATAGTGAGATTAGTAATAAGAATGTGAACATTATTTGCAATGTACTACTATTGTTAACCTGGGATAGTGAATTTGTGATCCACGTCACATAAATATTGAGCCATAACTGATAGGCGACAGCGCTGTGCGTCAGAAGGATTGGCTACCAGCCTCTCCGCAACTTCTTCTTGAAATGTTAGCGTTAATGTTGTCCGTCCATAGCTCCAGGCATTTGTCCTGAGAGACATGTCCCTCAACCAGCGAATGATCAGTGGAGTAGAGATACTGAATGGAAGATTTCCAAGTATTCGAATTAACGGAACGGTATCCTCCCAGTCTTTTCTCTCTTCTTCCGGAAACATACAACTCATGTTGAAGGATAGTGCATCGCCATAATAAGTTTCTATCCTTCCAGGAACGTAGTGACTAAGCATTTCCAGTGTTGATTTGAACCTAGTATCCTTTTCAATTAAGAATACCTTCTTGGCACCACGATTGATAATCGAGCGAGTGATTCCTCCAGGCCCTGGGCCCACTTCGCAGACGTAGCGATCTTCCATTGATCCCGCTGATCGTACTATCTTGTTCGTTAAGTTGCCGTCCATCAAAAAGTTCTGAGACAACTGCCTCTGCGCTCGGAGTCGATACATTTTGACAATGTCACGAATGGTAGGCATAGGTGGAAGGCGTGACTTTGAAGCTGCAGTCAACGTCTTTTTGAAGGCTACTTGCGATGCCATTGTATAAGGGAAATAGAAAACCAAAACTTGATTTACAGGGGCTACTGAACTATGTTGAACTCTACAAATCTATCTTAATTTAACTATTTAATTAACTATTGTTTATGATCTAATTTCTAATTCTTGTAACACTATTCCTTGCTCGCTGCGGGCTTCAAATCGAATTCTTCGAGTAGTTTTTCAGATCCAACGGACCACAGAGAATAGCTGAATATTCCTACGATAGATACTCCCAATATTCCAGCCACTCGATAATTTGCACGTCGTAGGGCCCGAAGCTTGTTGACTCGATCTGAAAATCAAGTTAATGCAAATTCTCCGTTAAATCATCAATCAATTGTAAATCGAAATTTTATAATTTCTATCGGTAGCGTTAGTTCGGCTTCGGCTTATTACGGCACAGCGCGCAAAGTGAACTTTTTCAACTTTTCTTTTGTTGTTATTTCCTAACGTATTTTTACCTTGATTTTTCTGCTGCGCAAATTTCATGTAATTAATCTGCGCCTCAGTAAGATTGATTTTATCCTTCACAATATCCACCTTTGGCATCTGCTCACTCGCCATTTGATATCCGTAAGTCCAATTAACTGTCAATCAATTAATCACTTTTTTTAAATCAACAAATATCAACTCAAACTTTTTTTTTATAGGTGGTATAAGAAGATGTGGTTTTGAATTACATTTGATTCCCGCGTGGACATTTTCAAATGACGAGAATCGGAATTGCTGCGCTTTTAACATTTCCTTTCCATTAAATTTTCTTTTGTTTAAAGGAAACTTTCCAAATTAATTTAATCATAAAATTTATACATTTACAATTTAACTCAAATTAAAACATGAAATAATTGAAAACTTCAAATCGCCACTTACCTATTTTATTAGAACTGCGAAGGAAAGGACTACACGACAGCAATAAAAGCTCTCATAAAGTTAATGAAATTCAATTTACGTAAGCATTAATTTTATCCCACTTAAAATAACATTCAAATATTTTATATTTGTCTGTTAGATTTGTGCTATGGATGATGATGATGGGCTGGATGAAGCGATGCTAGGAATGGAAGAAGCGGAAAGTATTTTGACCAATTCAGAATTCAGAATCAGCGATTCCAGAGTTGGGACTGCCGGTACTTCCACGGCGATCAATACCATTAGAACTGCTTCTAAAAATTCGATCCTCGTCAACCCTCGTCAGGTTCGAACCAAGACGCCATTTACCAAATACCAAATACATTTTTATAATCGTTTCTATATCAAACAGAGAGGAAACCCAGTTTTAAAGTTCATTCGAAATGTGCCTTGGGAATACTCGGAGGTTGTTCCAGACTATGTCATGGGTCAAAGCATCTGTGCCCTATTCCTGAGCATTCGCTACCATAATTTACATCCTGACTATATTCACGAACGTTTGAGGGAGATCAAGTATTCCTACGCTTTAAGGGTCCTTCTCGTTCAGGTAAAGCTGAAATATTTGCTTAAGTACCCTCGTCATAACTTCGATTAGGTGTATCTGCTTTTCTTTTAAAACAAGGTTGACGTTGCGGATCCATTTCCAATTATGAAGAGTTTGACTCACATTGGAATGTTAGCGGATCTTACTATTATTCCTGCCAATTCTGTCGAGGAAGGTGGCAGAATTTTAGAAAATTACAAGATTTACGAAAACAAGCCTCCGGATTTCATTCAAGAAAAACAGGATCCAAATATTTTACAACAGGTTAGATACATTTACCTATGTAGGTACAGGTACATGTATTTTCGCCGTATAATTTTTCTTATATCATACAGGTAATTGACGCCTTAACATCAATTCGAGCCGTTAACAAAACCGATGCAATGATTCTGCTCAAGAATTTCGGTTCACTGGATCAAATCGTCAAGGCCAGCGTTGGAAAATTGGGACTTTGCCCTGGATTTGGACCTCATAAGGCCAAGAAGCTCCATGAAGCTCTACATGAATCATTCAAAATGAAAGCTGAAGGCAATTCAATCTCATTGGAAAATATTTAATTATTTTTCCTACTTATTAAACCACAATTAAAAATTAAAGTTAATTAACTAAAATTATGTAAGATTTATTGCGTTCCGTAAAGTAAGCGTCATTTCGTTGCCTTTCACCCGCGTACTGCTCCACCTATGAGCACATTTCGGTAGCGCTTTACTTACCCTTGATGTGCCGTGTCTTGTTAGATAATTGAATTCTTCAATATGCCTCAATTATTTTAATGCTTAATTAATTCTTAATAAGTAATTTGAGTTTTATTAAATGTCTTTAATTTGCAATTAGTGTTTAAATATGTAAAAGAAGTAATTTAATTGTAATTTCATGAGTTGAAGATGCGGCTCATTGAGCAGCCGGTGAGGTGCCTGCTTGAGTGGGTGGATTTACCCCCATAAGCTCCGCCCACACATTAGTGCATCCGGCATGCTCGTCTCGTTGACCGGCCATACTTCGCCACAGCGTGATTTCTTGTTCATCTCTCGTTCTTCTGCCAGTTGTCCATCAACCATCGCTAGGTCCTCGGACTAGTTGAATTAACTAATTAATTAACAAAATGGTACAGAAGAAGGTAAGTAATTCAAACTCATAAGTAATTAGCCCTGTATTTCGTGCATCATGCATCTACAAGAATTGGAAGAGTTTGTTAGAAGATTGTAAAAAACTTGAGATTTCTGAATTCTGATGGATCCTTTGCTTTCTGTATCGTTTAGGGTAAGAAGAAGGTCGTGGGCAAGAAGGTAGCGGCCCTGCCAACGTTGGCCGTCAAGAAGACCGAGCAAAAGAAGAAGCAAAATCCGCTCTTCGAGAAGCGAACCCGTAACTTCGGTATCGGGCAGGATATTCAGCCATCTCGGGATCTGAGCCGATTTGTCAAATGGCCAAGGTACATCCGTGTTCAGCGCCAGCAAAAGGTCCTCCAGGAACGACTCAAGGTTCCGCCACCAATCAACCAATTCCGACACACCGTGGACAGACCAACAGGTACAAAGCCTTTATTTGCACTATGAAGTATCGGGAGACTGAGAATCAGTTTTACTGCGAGTAAAATTTGACGACCTTTCTCTAATGATACAATGACGGTGCTCGGGTAGAGGTAAGAGATTTTGTTTTCTTACTTTATTCAATGGATTGGATGGACGGTGTTATTGCCATTGAACCTGAATATCATGGTTAGGTGGCTTTGTTTCATTTGGTCAATGTTATTTCAGCCAAATCTCTCTTCCGGCTGCTGGACAAGTACCGACCCGAAACCCGTGCGGCCAAGAAGGCACGACTTCGCTCAAAGGCCGAAGGAAAGGTCCAGGGAAAGGACTCTGCCCCGGCGCCAAGCAAGCGATTGGTTGCCTTGAAACAGGGAGCCAACGGAGTTACGCGAGCAATTGAGCAGAAGAAGGCCCAACTTGTCGTGATCTCTCATGATGTTGATCCCCTTGAGGTAACTAAGCGATTCAAACTAGCTTAAATTTTAAATATGATGTTTTGAATTTCTTCACCTGAATCAATTCTGTGGATCACAATTCGAGCTTTTTAACCCTGATTCCTTACTTTCGATTAAAGTAAAACCTTCCAATTATTGTTCCAATGTTCATATTTTTTGGTTCTACAGTTGGTGCTCTTCATGCCTACTCTTTGCCGGAAGATGGGTATTCCATATTGCATTGTCAAAGGAAAGGCTCGTCTTGGAAGACTCGTAAATCGCAAGACCTGCACTTGCGTTGCCCTAACCTCGGTAAGTTTTTACATCTCAAGTGGAGACTCGATTCTTTCTATGATGCTACCCTCTTACCACATTTAATGATCAAAACTGATTATACAAACATGCACTACCATCTGAGAATAATTCACGATTTTATATATTGAAAATCCAACTGTAATCCAATCTTAAAGTTGAGTTTTTCACTTTCAGGTGGAGAGTGGTGATCGGAACCAATTTTCCAAACTTCTGGAAGCAATTAAGACCAACTTCAACGATCGACATGATGAACTTCGTCGTCATTGGGGTGGTGGTATTCTCGGAGCCAAGAGCGCCGCCAGAATTGCCAAGATCGAGAAGGCAAAGGTCAAGGAAGCAGCTCAAAAACAAGGAGCATAAGTTCTGATGCTGTTAACAACCATCGTTTTAACTTCCCCCTCCGTTTCAGTGTTTGAATAAAACAGTTTGTTATTCAACTCTAGTCGAAGAGTTCTAATGTAATAATTGCATTTTTTTTATTCGCTCATCGCATGACCTCTTCTTTCCGCAATTGGCAGAGTATTTATACTTAATCGTCTATTTTTACCAAAATGTAAAGTCGTGGTCTGTTTCTGCTGGTTCTAGAGTCTATGACAGGTTAGCTTTTAGGTTTGAAAACGTAGGAATGCTATTGAACATATGTTTTCGTAAAACGACGCGCTTTTTATGTTTTTGGATTGAAAAAAAAATACTGAAAGCCTGAAAGTGGACGACGGTGACAATTGTTGATCATACGCTTAAAATTTTTTGCAGAAAAGCATCAATTTATGTTGGTTTTACTGTTGCAAGGGTAAGCTTGGGGTGGAGCATATTCTTGGTGGCAAAGTCCCCGGAAGAGGAATTGAAGGTTATAAATTCGAGATTCGATTCTGCACGGTGGACGCGGCGTTTCCGAGTCTTCCGATCACGCAGCTCTCTAACGATGACGACAAAGAGCCGGAGATCAGGATTTTCGCTTCAAATCTGAGTTTCCTGTTAAAAAAAAAACAGATTTGTCGGTCTCGAATACGTAGGTTTGACCTCGCCTTGCAGGTCAATGAGGTCAAAGGTCAGGTCGGGGTCAACTGGACGTGACCTAAAGGTCAAGGTTAGGTGTAAGGGATGAACAGCATTGAAGGGGTCATTCTCATTCATAACGCTGTTGCGTTGACTAAGGTGCTCTCTGTGGGTACTGTTGAGAGGCTTGGATGCTTGGAGTGATTTGAAATCACATTGAGCGTAGACCCAGTGCCCGTGCATTGTATGGGAGTATCACGTGGTGCCGAGTTGCGAGAGCATGCTCCGCTACAAATTCTTCTCGAATGAAATAGTCATCCATCTCCGCTTATCTCTTGCAATGCGAAAAAAATCTCAAGTCTCAAACAGTCCCTGCCACTTGACCATTAATGGTACCCTACGTGACCTGACCACCATTATTGGTCCTCGCTACCATTACCGGTCCCCTCATGACCGTTAGTGATAGGCTTCATTGAAATGGCCCTGCAGAAAATCTAGTGAACTAATTTAAGAGCAGAGGTCATTAGACCGACTGTGCAGCTATTAATGCAGACTTTTACCATACAGAATCTTGAAAATCGTTCTAGTTAATTAGTTGATTTGAAAAATTAGGGTACCGAAAGTGGTGTAGGCACCGGTTACGGTATCCCTGTCAATAATTACGACAGGACGTGCAAAAGGATTAATGAAAATCAAAGTTGTTAATTGTTAATTCATGAATTTAATTATGTTTTTATTTTATTTACTATTACAAGAAATGAAATTAATATGTAGTTTCTCTGTAGTGTTTTAGTTGTGTTAAACAAATGCTTTTAGGATTATCACTTTTCCTTATTACTTGATATTGATTTCTAAGTGCATGACCAATATTCGTTTCAGAATTAATCGTTAAATGCACAAGCAAATTAGTACACTAATTTCAGTTTCATACCTCAAAATATCTCTGATTCTTTAAATATTTTGTCATCGTGTACACCAATAGCCTATGTGACCAGGAATGGTGTCCTAGTGCCCACAATTGGTACCCTTCGAATTTTAAGTCCAAATTAACTTTACTCTGAAGGCTACCATTACCGGTTACTCGAACACCGGTAGTGGTAACACATGGACATGATACATGATTTGATTTTTTCTTGAACACCACAAGTGGTAGCCTTTGTGACCACTAGTGGCGCTCTTCGAAAGGTACCATTACCGGTAACAAAGGATACCATTAATGGTCACGTGCCAGGGACTGTCAAAGCAGCGTGTTTTCCATTCTCGCCGTGTTATTCTTATTTGTGTGTAAAATGATGGCTCATCAATTCGGTCACTGATAAACTAATTGATAATTAATCTTGTCCAGGAAGAGTTTGTAAGGCATTTGTACGCATTATCCAGGATATCCAGCTCCAGTGAGTTGGTTATATAGTTTCAGTTCCCTCGGAAAGGATAACTCATGGTAAGACTTCCTACATCAATTATCAATTAGTTGGTGTGGATTTTGGTTCATTTACAGCTCAGCTGCTCAGTTAATGCTAAAGCTATCGGATAAGTGTAGTCCATGGTAGCGTCGTTTGAGTAAACTTGACATGACCGCTGGACAACGTTTCTCTTCGTAGTACATAGGCTTACTATGAATAAGGCTTGGATACTGTAGAGTTGGATTACTTTGATACTTAACATTGATTTATGATTTCTGTTCTTTTGATTTTGGAAACAGATCATGGATACTGATAAGAAAGATAAGCTGGCGAAGATGGCCCAGAATGTTCGCATTGGCGGCAAGGGTACAGTCCGCCGGAAGAAGAAGGTCGTTCACAGAAGTGCCACAACTGATGATAAGAAGCTTCAATCCACATTGAAGAAATTAGCCGTTACCACAATTCCCGGAATTGAAGAGGTATTAATTTGTATATAAAGTTTTGATATAAGGACAAACACATTACTGTTGAATCGTAGAATTTAAATTCATTCAACATCTAATTACAGGTGAATATGATCAAAGATGACGGTACGGTAATTCATTTCAACAATCCTAAGGTTCAAGCATCACTAAGCTCAAATGTCTTTGCTATAACTGGGCACGGAGAAACGAAAGGTATTACTTTGTTTTTGGTTTATCATTATTACAAAAGCTGTAGAAATCATGAAATCAATCGTTCAGTGTGTCTTGTCTGCGGAATCTCAATAGTTTGCTTTACTCTCAATTGCAGAGGTCGCTGAGATGCTGCCACAAATCCTGAGTCAAATGGGACCAGAAAGTCTGGAGCACGTTAAGCGATTTGCCTACACCGGAGCACAACAGAAGTTCGGTCAAACTCTAGAGACTGCCGCTAAAGTCGATGCTGGGGAGCAGGGTGATGCGGAGGACAGTGACGACGAAGTTCCCGATTTGGTCTCCAATTTTGATTTACTCAGTAAAGATGAGAAGTGAGCGAGGCTGAAACTATTTCAAAAGGACAGGACTTTAATTTTTGCTTTCATTTATCTTGAGTGTTATATCCTATAATTGCATTTAGTTTCACTTTATCCCGTCATACACAACATTTCTGTTAAAAATTAGAATTGAGTTTATTGGAAATGGAGCTGATCGGTGGCATTTTGGACATTGTCTGTCCATTATGCCACTGGTACAAACTTCACTAAAAAAAGGTTGCGTCCAATTCTAAACCATCTAAGATCTAAGTGTCATATACGCTATGACGATAATTCCGCGTGCTACCAAGTAAAAAAAGTAACCTCTAAAACATTCTACTCGTGTCCGGATTTACTTAGCACTTCCCGTTTCCCCCTTGCCATTGAATTTGGGTTCACTGCACAAATTAATGGTTCATATGCATTCAGAGTTCTTGATTTTCCCGTTCAAGTGCGATATTTGTTAGATGCCAAAAGCGGATTATAATCTTTCTAAAAATAGAAGCCCAATATAAGTTTGGAAAAAAAACGGGAAAGATCCTGTCTTCCGTTTCCCAAGAAGACTTCTGGTTCTGTTATTTTTTCGGATGAAGCTCATCTCCGTTCCATTCACTTCTGTTTAGAAGCTAAGGAAGTGGCGTTCTATCTATATAACTTCTCCAGATTTTCTACAAAATTCATTACATTATATTTGAAATTACGCAATTTGTTTTTCGAAAAATTGGCATTGGTTATCGTGATTTACTGTAATTGATTCTTCGAGAGGTGTAATGACTCCCGGCAACTCTAAAAGAAAAATGGCCGAAAACCAGAAATGACTTTATCAAGATTCAAATTGTGGTTACCAGTAACTGGCAGCATTCTGTGGTAAACCACCGCAACTGTGCAGCATTATGGCTTCTAATCGAACCAATTACGTAAGTTGATGATTACTGTCGCTTTGTACTGTACTCGAGCTTGGGCTAATGATTTAACCCAAGATTTTCAAGTGGCTTTTTGCGTACAAGACCATCTGTTGCGGCTTTACGGTAACCGGCTTCTTGGCAATTTACTTCAGTTTGTTTGCACATGGGGTCATAACATCGTTTAAGTCCAAAACTACACAGAGACAGAAGTAATACGGAAGTCATTCTCGTCTTTTTTTTTTTTTGATTTTTTAAAAAATGTGTCTACATTTCAAAAGAATCGCTTTGTTTTTTATTCAAATATCTTGTTTTGTTCTCTGTCCTTTCCTTTTATTAATTTGAGTAATGCTCTGAAAAGCGACTCCAAAGTATGGTTTTCTAAAATTCCTAAAATAGAATTTTCCTCTTAAATTTTCATTTTGGAAATGAAAAGATAATATTTCTGAAAGCTCTACGGAGGACTCCCTTAAGTACTCTCATGATTGAAATCCATTAAGTTATGTAAACAAAAATTATTAGCTTTTCCAGGCTAGCTGGAAGGAACGAAAGTCTGGAAACGTTTGTTATTTCAAAAACTAGAAAAGATACTGTCAAAATCCGCTGGAATTATAGCAAAAAAAAAACGGCTAGCATACACGAAAAGCTCCTGGAATTATTTTGTTTCGAAATCTAGTAGGAGCTACACAAAAATCTGAATTGTTTTCTGTTAATTCTGAAATTTGACTTGTTTCAAAGCCTAATTTAATTGTCAATTAACAGCATGAAACTTTTAATTAATTAAAGATTTGATAGACTTTTGGCTATTCAGACAAGTCCTTCATATCGGACTGGATCTTCTGCTTCTTCTTCTTCTGGAGCCTTCACTTCCAGAGCCAATTCCTATTCTTTCTCTTGCGGAACAGCAAAATTTTCATCACTACTTTCTACCTCTTCTGCTTTCTCTCCGTCTTCCTATCTTTCTGACAAGTACTCTAGCAGTAGCAATCTCAAGGATCAGGTACAATTAATTGTAGCAAAACACTAAATTTCTATATTTTAAAACAATTTTCAATGTTTTCAAACAGTGAAAGAGTAAATCTACTCTTTTCCCTTCATTTTTTTTTTCTCACTTTCTCTCTCACTCTCAAAGAGAAGCCAAACTTTCTCTTTTCAACTCTTTACAAAACTCAACTCTTTTTATTTTCGTTTTTACTGTAAATACGAGTGCTGCTAAGTTAACTAAAATATTTTTCAACTTAATGCGCTTGCTAAACGACTTTTTAAATGTAATTGAAAAGAGGTGAGCAATACTTGAGCAAAGTATTGGGCTAATTGTGTCGAAAATGGTGTCAAAATGTTGTCGAAAGTTGCTCAGCTTCAGCTTCTAGTACAAGGTTATGATCAACAGGGTCTCAAATCAGTATCATCGAAGATCCCTTCCAGCAATGATTCCAGCAGAGGTTTGGGCGGAAGTCCCAAGTATCCAGCATGTACTGCATTCTCAGCATCGAAAAAGAATACTGGTTCCTCCAGTAGTGGTGGCCTGACACGTGAAAAGAGCAATACAAGTGATGGATTCGGGGGTAGTGGCTACAAATCTGTTGCCGGGACTAATGACTCTTCCAAGTACCAGCACCAGGCGTATTTACGTCCTGGTTCTGGCAGTACTAATTGCAATGGGAATTCCCGAAGTCCTGTCACTGCCTCCTGTGCCGGAGGAGGAACCCCTCGCCTTGACAGCAACAGTAGTTCAGGGCACTTTGCCAGGAAGTCTGCCTCTGACTCTCCCGGTTCTGCCAACCCCACCAATTCATCGCCGTACTATGCTCCGCCACAGCCGAATCCGGGCACTCGGGCCACGGCCGAACTCAAGTCATCGACAGGAGGTGTCACGTATGGAGCCATTGGGAGCAGTGCCATCGCCTCTCTGCGGAGCACTGTCCAACCGCGCTATGGGCTCAAGAGCACCGTTGGGATACACTACGGCAGCAGCGCTAGCGCTTATAGCACCTCGATGACTACTGCTGCTGGCAGCCATCACAAAGGTAGAGCCGATGACCCCGCTTGTCATGTGTCCAAGTCCAAGGAAAACAAAGATGCGTTGACGACGCTGTCACATCACCCTGGCAAATCTTCGTCTCCGGTCAAAGACGCTGGCGCTGAGATTCAGCGCCAGAACTCAGGAACAGATTCAGCGTCACAGAGTCTTCCCGAAGCGGATGGCCTCAATTTTAAAATTCAGAACAAGGAACCTGTTCAAACAGACAAGACGCTTGTTCAAATGAGTGAATTGATGAAGGCCGGAAATAGGCCCTATGTCTCCTCGATTCCGAGACCGTCCACCACGGTTTACAGTCCCTTCTCCTCGGCGCTGAGTCACTTTACAAATGGCGGCGGTGCGGAAGCACTTAATGTTAATAAAGTGTCCGAAGGGGCAATTAAGACGTTGACAGGGACAAGTAGCCGTGAATCATCGACTGAAAGTGAGACTTCATCGTCCTCTTCAGGCTCAATTAAAAATTCTGGAGGGAGGGGCGAAGATGCTCAGGAGAGGGATGGGGGCCCTTCATCATTTCCCTCCTGTCAAGCCGCTAATTACTCTGCTAATTGCCCAAGTATCGTAAAGCCCAGTAGCAAGCATTCTGAAGCGCAGCAGCAGGTCGGACAGCACAATAGAAGACCACCAGCAGACCCTAATAAATTATCACAGAGTCGATCTTCCAGTAAAAGTACAATTCCTACCCTATGCAACAGAAGCCCCACGCCCCCATCGATAACGGTTACGTTAAAAAGTAGACGAAACAATGGAGGTAGCAACGGTGGTGGTGTGTCCAGGAAATCCAGTCTGAATGATTCTGGACCTCCTGGAGGCTCCAGTGACCTTGGTAAGGGGCGTCGAGGCAGCGGCGCAAGCTCTTCGTCAACGACCAGCAGTCGTAGTAACAGCAGTGACAGGTCCTCAGCTTCCGGTCGCGGTCACATGTTGCAGGATGAAACTTGTCCGGTTCCAGGACAATTCCCTCCAGCGCAAGTATCGGTAGAGAAAGTTTGCTGGATAAAGCGTTCTCCAGACCCAAAATCCTCTCCATGGTGGGTTGCCAAGGAAAGCGCTTCATCAGACAGTGACTCTAATGTGGCCACCATACTTCGAAATCCAAATTGGGCTGGAAACAAGTTGAAAAATTCAAGCTGGCAAGCGCAGTTCCAGAAATCGCTTACACGTGATGGCGCTGAACATCCCCTAGGGGACCGTACGAGTCCAGATGGAACAGAAATACCAAGTCCACAAGTACCGTCTTCAAGAACGTGTGACGATATGCATCGACTCACGATGAAGCAGGCGGGAGAGGAGCAGACACAACTGTTTATCAGTAGTGACATGACAAATATTGATGACATTTTGGGAGGGGCTGCACTGTCACCTTCATTTACCCCGACACAAAAGGTTGATCTTCGCCGAGGAGATAGTTTATCAGATGCAGAAGGCATTGTTCCGGGTGACAGTGTCGCCGGTCGTCGTGAAACCGAGAATTCGGATTCCGATGATGATGGCGGCGCATCCACTGGCAGTTGCAGCAGTTTCGAAGAAGTGGATCCCAGCTCCCTGCTCGAGAACAAGATGCCGAAGCGGTAAGCTATTAAGCATTCTTAAGTGATCGAAATTCCAGCGCTCAGCATCAAAAGCCCTTTCCAGAACAAAAGAAATTCCTTATTTTGACAAGCGGAATGGGAAGCGCTTTTTTTTTCTTTTTTTTTTAAAAGCTCTTTTCCTTAATGGTCATATTCATCGCAGGAAATAATTTATAAGATGTTGACTTTGTAAACCCTTTTGTTGGGACAATTGGAAGTACTATCTTGACAAAACCTAAAATTGAATTGGTTTTTTTTGAAGGGTTATAAAAGTAAGATGGCGATTTCTGAAAACGTTTTTTTTTGATTTCATGGGACGCTTTTGCTTAAATTTCAATTTCAGCCCCCTCACGTCATCGTAAATTATAAACTAAAGGAAATCTTCCAATGTAAATCCCATTCGAATTGAATTGAAGCCATAAAATCTTACTTGGACAATAAAAACGAGGAGACCTTGAATGAAAGCAAAGCGCATGCGCATACAAAGTTTGAATTAAGATTTTATGTCCCTGTTTTATTGGGTAACCTTCGTGGAAATGCTCATATCGCTGGAAGACGCTGGAGCGTTCAAATTGATCTAATTTTTAAATCTTCAAGTTCCGGCAGATGTAAAGATGTTATGAAAGGCCAGCCATTAATTTTACTTAAAAAAATGTCCAGTACAGTTTTGAGGAGCGGCTTGCTGGAAAGCATTTTTGTATTCCTGAAAATTGTAAACACTGACAGCGTTACTTTTTTAGAAAGTGCAAAATATTCAGTGCCATAATTTTAAAACAAGGGATCAGCCTTGAATCAAAACGTAGAATACAAACCTTGTTTATACTACGTTTAGCGCCTGGTTTAGTTTGCCAATTTATTTGCCAATTTTAGAACATAGACAAATAAACAGATCATCATGTTTGCAACAAGCCAAGTTTGTGAGGTATTAACTTTGCAGCAAATGGATTGGGAATCCCGGACAGCTAGAACCTACACGTTTAAAAAGATATTTTGCTAGAAAAAATTTAGGCATATTAGGAGAAAAAATAGGCATTTTAGAAAAAAATGAGGCATTTTAGAAAAAAAAAATGAGGCATTTTAGGGGAAAGAATTAGGCGCTTTAAGAAAAAATTTAAGCATTTTATTTTGTGAAAATATTTTAGGCATTTTAGAAAAAGAAGCCTTTATCGATTACCTTGAATCTCAAATTTCTGAAGCTGGGAATTTTGTGAAAAAAAATATAGTGATAGTTTAAAGTTTGAAAAAATTTCGTAAAATTATTAAAACTATCGTAAGGTGCTTTACAACAGCTTGTAGCCAAACATTTGTTCAAATAACCAATAGCATCTTTTCCTAGATTCCATTCGTTTCAATATGCTCGTAAAGGATTCTGTTTTGACTATTTTCAATTTTAGGACTTTTTCAACTTCATTTCCACCACATCTTACCATTTCCGGTGACTTTTTTTTTTGTGAAAGAATAATCTTGTGAGAAGGGAATTGTATTTTTAAGTGTACTTAAAAAGGAGATGTTTAGTGAAGGGTTCACTAATGATTTGTTTTGTTTAAAGCTTCCCACCGCAAGCGGTCGTAAATGTGGCGGAGATTGAGGGTCCATGTCCAATCGCTTCAGCGTCCCTTCCCTCTGCCAATAATTCTGAGGGCCCCTCTAATAACTCACCACAAAAGCCCTCTTCTTCCGGAATGTCAAGTGCACTTAAGGTAAGCAAATCCCTTCTAAACCCCTCAAGCATCAATTATAAAAACGTTTTTCCATTCAGCTTTTACAACAATGCTTTACCTGCAATTATGATTCACCTGACGGGTTCAAATAAACAAAATGATGGCGGAAGCCGCTGAAAAATTATAAAAACCTACTGTTGTTCCACCATAATTTAAGATAAAACAGCAGCATTTTGCAAAGCATTTTAAGCGTTTTAAGTACTGGAGATGTATGAAGACTGAAGTCAATTGTCATCCTCTGCTTTATAGAGATATGAAAAATACAAAAAAAAATCCTCAGTATTTGCGAATTACATTTTTCTTCATAAATCTTTCTATTTAATTTTTAAGAAACAAAATTTGATATTAGTTTCAGCGGAATTTTTCAATTTTGAAAATGCTCTCATACGTCATGTCGATTTTTTAAAAATCAAAATACTGATTGGCTGGAGAAGAGGACAGATACTTTTCTTTTAAATGAAAGCTTTTCTTGTTCTTTAAGCTTTAGTGTTTTTTTTTTAAATCTAGGATTTAAAAATTAGTATACATGCACATACAATAAAAATTTGTCATTGTACTTGGGTGAAGATTTTTGCTGTAAACTGGGCTCAGAGAGGTTCCCTTAAGTCCCATAAAGTTGACCCGAGGCTGTTGGCTCAGTCAAGTTAAGGTTAAGGGCCCCTGCAGACCAAGTTGGGTTAAGAAAAAAACGTTGTTCAGAACCCTTTGCGTCCCTTATTTTCTCAAACAGTATTCGACGTCAATGAATTACTATGTTTTCAAAATGAATGCTCATTCTGTTCCTCCACCACCCACATATAGCACTAGAAGAAAAAAAAAACGTTTTCTTCACTTCATTTTCAAAAAAAAACGTCTAAAAATATCAATTGGAGCATTTTTTGGCCACCGACGTTTTTTCGTTTGCCCATTTTCACTAATTGGAAATTTCAAAAATACCTGAAAATGAATGGCTCTTCCTTGTTTGGTGTCCAAGGGCCTGAGGCCTGTTTTGATTTCTTAAAAACTGCAACTGTTTAAAAAAAGTAAACGTACTATTTCAGCGCTTTGCAAATACTTTGTATTGAGTCATCGATCTAATCTACTTCTAAAATTCTAAAAAAAAAAATTCAGCTCCATGGAATCCTATTTCGTATTGTCGATTGTAATGAAGAACTGGAGCAAAACGTTTGGCAAAGCGCTTTTTTGGCTTGATGCTGGACGCATAAGCCCAAGCACAATTTTATAGAGGAATCATATAATGCTTTTCCGTTGTGAGGTCTGGTTGGTACTGTAGAAAAACTTGATTTGCCTTTGGTTGAGGCCTGGTTCGAGTTCAGTACTGTGCTGGGAGGCTCAGGAGACGCTACCCACTGACACTCCTGTCCAAATACTTGAAGCCATTCTTGGACCATTAGGTGTCACGTGAGGTACCCAAGGGCCACAAAGTACCCTTCACAAAACGTTTTTTAAGTGACCATGGATTGAGATATTGTGCTAAGAGCCGCGAGCCTTATGGAATCATGTTCTGGAATTAATTAAACATTGGACTCGTTTAACTGCGCCTTCTTGTAGTGCATTGAGTACTTTTTGAATCACGCCTTTGTTGTGTACGACCTCGAATAGATCAAGGACTCTGGAGTATTAAAAGAAACGTTTTTGCGAAATTTAAGGGCCTTGGCCCTTCGAGAACAATAATGGTAAAGGTCACGGAAATGGATACTTTCACGTGCCGGATCCAATTTATCAATGACGTGGACCCCTTTGCCTGCACATCCCTATTTCCCGAGCCCGCAAGGGCCCCCACTTACACATTTAATATTCACCTGCCACTAATTAATCAAATTGCATCAATTCATCGAATACTGGGTTCTCCACATAAGGTAAACAAAAAAAAGTTTTTATCTTAACAATCCACTAGGAAATAGTACTTAAGTGGTAATTAGTGAATCACTAATTAGTGTAATATGCTTTGGGTACATATGCCGGTTGTTTGGAAAATGCATTCTCTAACAGTCGCTTTATCAGAATCGCTGCGTCAAGTGCTGATGCTATAAAGCGATTCTCGTTTTAGAAATCTATTTTCTGTCGAAAAATTTCAGGGTCCTTTGGGTAAACCCTTGAGTTGTTTTTAAAAAAATTCCTGGTACATGACGGGCTCAACTTTTCAAGAAACTGTTGAGTCTTGTAGCTTAGCCTTGGATTCATGGACCCTTTTGAAAATGGCAAATGTTTTGAAAGTCAAAAGAAGAACAGGAAATTAGCAATCAGTAAGGTCGTAAAAGTGCTAGGAAGATGGGATCCTTAAGGGCTCGTGGTGAGGCGTAGCGCAAGACGCCAAGGGTCAGGGGTCCCTTTTGCAACTGCAAAACGAGAATAATATGCAATTGGGCAAAATCAGGACGATGGCCAACTTGGTCATTTTTTCCCCATTTTGGCTCATTTTGAAGTTTACGACTTGTTACGATTTGATGCAAAAGGGCCTATTGTGAAGTGGAATAAAATTAACTAGAGTAAGTGCCAAAGGAAGCCAAACAGGATTTTAAGGGAGTCAGATGAGAAAATCACGATGACATAAAAAAAAAGAAGCTTTTATTAAAATGTTGTTGCTTGTGAGAGCACTTGACTTGCTTTTACAGTACTTATAAAAATTACAAAATCAGAGATGAGCGAGTAGCAGATGTACGAGTATACATGAGGGAAATTAGTGGGGGCCTTATTTGCAAAATTATTTGCAAAGTCACTTGAATGCTAAGGAACAATTTGTACGTATGTACAACGATTATTGCTAAAATTCTACTTTTTTTTTCGCCTTGTCTAACAAACCAATTTTCCTGAACTTGTGGCAATGCCGTTCCGCTCGAGGACTTTACTTTTGTTTCAAACAGTTTGGTAGTGTTTTAAAGTTCCGTTTTAAAACTACATGTTTTTTTTCTAAACAAGGCAAAATCATCGGAGGCTCCAATTAACAATGGGTTTGCGTTCCGTACTTCACTTAATTTGTATCATCACGAGGAAGAACGACAAATCATTTTAGTAGACAATAGAAACGCTTGAAGATGACTTTTCAGAAAAGGGGTCTGGAAGTGCTTTTATACGAAAAGTAACTGCTGAGGCTTGTTCTTCTTTAACCGTTTTCGTTCTGATTCTTAACTATTTCTAAGTTGTGAACTAGACGTTTTGAAGTGGTGCTGTGATGCAACTGACGCTGCTGGGGGCAAGGGCCTCAAGTGCCTGACAGATGCCTTGGCTCTTCTGTGAGCTTTATCAGGGCCAAAAACGTTTTTTATAACGATTTTTATGGAGTCAAAGAACAATTTGAAAATCAGTCTACACCTTTGAGGTCTAAAACTATTAAAACTTGAGCAGTGTAAGAACTTGAGCATCGCTGCAAGTTGCTATTATTTTCTAAAGCGATCAAATAGTATTTTTTTTTGAAACGATTACGTTCGAATTTGACTAGATAAAATCTTTAAAAGTTAATTAAGTCTTCCTTCCGGTTGTTTTAATTTTAAGTTTGTCTTGAGATTTGATTTATGAAACCTTAAACTTGAAGCTTAAAATTTAATTTTAAATTTAATAGTGAGCTTAAAACTTAAACTTAAAAGTAAAATTTAAACTTAAAACTTAAGATTAAAATTAAAACTTGATCATTGACTTTTTCTTTTTGTGATGCACGAGGTACAAAACTGCCAGAGAATTTTAAAATGCTAAAATAAATTTGTTTTTTATTTGTATTTCTGGATTTTCGTTTTCAATTAAAAAAATTGTTAGTAGAATTGTCTACCAAATGGCTCCCAGAAGAAACAGCTTGAGAGTTGATTCTTTAAAAAAGGGTTTTTTTTAAAGTTTTTTTTAAAGTTTTTTTTTAAACTTCCTCTTTAAAAGACCGGATATCACCTGTTCCTTAAGCAGTAGAATGGATCAGTCATGTAATGGTCTGCTTCATCCAGATTCTTATGCATTTCCTCACCAGGTGCTTTCAAGGTACTTGAGCTTTCCTTTAAAATCTTCCCTGTCCACACACGTAACAATTATCCAGCGAGAGGATGAAGGGCTTGATTTTATAAGGGAGGAGGACTGAAGGACAAAGGGATCATTTCCTTTTCTATTTCTTCATTCGCCCCCTTCAGCCGAGCACTTGGCAGGGCCCTTGGACTTTGTAAGGGCCTTTTTATCGCCCACTTACTCAAGTGTGAAGAGGTTTTAGTTCGTTATCCTCCGGAGAGCTCACCTGGAGAAATCCCTTTTAGAAAAAGAAGAATGAAAGCACTGAATAAATAGCACGATAGAAGCAGAAAAAATTACAATATTCATAAGTCCAGCATCCGAATAATTATCGTTTTGAAATGATTAGACAAAAAAGGACTTCAAAGGCTACTGCTTCCTTTAAGTACCTACCGATCCCTTAGGCATGATCCCTTTGAATGTCTAATTCCAATTTCTAAAGGCGTTTGCTAAAATTAAGATTGGATTAAGGCTCTCATGACCATGCCTATCGTAACCCATTTAGTTAAATTTTAATACTATTCTAATTGATAATGAACAATTAGGTCATTCAAAACTACGTAAGCTCTCAATTCAGCGTTGAAGTGGTTCAATATCAAATAATTTAAGTTACATTTTCCTGATACACATTGGGTTTTGCTTAGTCGTCACTTTTTTGTCATTTAAAATGTGAATCAAACCACAGAATAGGAAAAATTTTAGATAAAAATATCGTTTTTTATGAAAATATTTTAAAATTAAAATAAAAACTAAAGTTATCTTAAAATTGCTATTAAAGTTTTAAAATAATTTTAATGATGCACTGTTTTTTTTTAATTCAGAGGTTCTAAAATTTCCAGAAGTGCAGGGCTTTTAGACCCATGACATGTCAAGTGCCTTAAGTAGTGAAGTGTTAAGTGCCCTCTCTTAGCACTACGAAATGGTCACGTCATGACTCATGACTTAATTTTTGAAGTGATAAATGAAAAGCTCTGAAAATGAAACGAAAGGAAATCGTTAAAGGAACTTTAAATTTTTTTTTTGTTTCATGAGGTTCTTGGCCCATTGTGATATTAATGGTGTAAGAAAAGTATTTCAAGTCGTGAAGAGGATTTATTTTGATTGAATTTGATAGAGGCATAAATACAAGATGACTGATCAAATGCTCTAACCCAGGGGATAGTCAAAATGGAATTCAAAACGCAAAAGGGTTCCATTAATTTATTAGTAAAACTTCTTAAATGTTTTAGCATGATTTCTTATAAAGCATTTTGACTTTTTGCAACTGCGATAATCTCAGAGATCAGCAGAGAAATTGAAGATGCAGATTTACGCTCAGCATCTTGCACTCATTCTGCCAGAAGTGGTCATAAGTCACGAATCTCCAATTTAAACGGATCTATTCGAATCATTCCTATTTATTGTGTAACCCCTTGAACTCTTGTTGATCTAAATATTTTGACCCTATGATTTCCACTTAATAGAAAGCTCTTCAATTAAGTGCTATTTTCATTTCCTTAACGAGTTCCGGAAGTTGTCCTTGTGACCTGCAAAAGTCAAGGTTCTCGTTGTAGATTTTCTCAAACGATAGTTCATAGCAAAAAAAAGTAGGATATTTACATAGTAAAAACCAATTTTCAAACAATTTAGAAAAAAAATCAAAATTACCAAAAACTATCAAAGCTTCATCCATTTTCTTTTTTTTTCATCCTTTTTAGTTCAAATTTTGTGTTTTACTTGTTTTAATACTGCTTTAGATTTTGCTGGTACTGAATTTCGTTGTAACGTTTCGATCACGGGCACTACCGTTGTCCGTTAGAGTATTTAGAACAAGCCCACTTAATGGCATCTCTATCGCTATCTTTTGAACCAAAATTCCGTTTCTGCGTCCGTTTTTTTTTCAATTGTCCTGTCAATTGACGTTTGATAAGAAATGAAGCCAGGGCGGACGAATGATAATTCCAGATTCAATTGATCCAAATGTAAATTTTCGGTGTTCGCTTCGTTTTAAGAGGCCAAGTAGGAAGAAGGGATTTGTATCAAAGAGGCCGAGAAGTCGAAAAAAAAATTTCCATACTGTCAAAGTGGATGGTAAAGTGGGATTATTCATGGAGGATTCAATGCATCTCATTAGTCCACCTCTTATCAGATTCTTCAAGATTTCAATAAAAGTTAAAGCGTCGGAAGATGCGTGTTATAGAAATATGCTTTAAAGCCCTCAAGTGCCCCTTCGGCTCAACTCTCAAGGGATCACTTCATGTTAGTCGAAAAAAAAATCGGAGAATTGATGGCCTCAAACAGGAGTAATTAATAATAAAATCAGTGACATCCACAAATTGTTCTACGAAATGGAGCTGTCTATTCTTTGACAAGATGAAGTGCACAAAAAAAAATCAAGCAAAAAAAAACAGTAATAGCTTCCAAAAGGCAGGAAGCATTATTATAAGATTTCAGTTGTTGACAAATCATTGCAATTTTTAGATTAACTATCAAATGACCCTATAGGTACTTCTGTCTTGTTGAATTCACCCGTTGTAAAATAATAATTTAAAATTTCATAAATGTTTCACTTTCAATTATTTTTAATATTATAACTCATGAATTAATTATGTAGTGACAATTTATCAATTGAGTTTAAATTCCTATATAAAATAAAACAATAAAATAACAAAATTATATAACATTGAAGTAAATATTATCACGTGCATTTACTTTCAAAGATTCTCATCATCACTAAATAACTTATAGATTATCTTAGTTTTTTCTAATCAATATGTTTGTAAAGAGACATTGCAAGAATTTTCTGAAATGCAGCGAATCGAATTTTTAGTTTAATTTTTTCAGTTTAGAATTTTGAAAAATTTCTAAAATTTAGTCTACCCCACTTTGCGACGACCCCTTAAATAATTATTTTGAGCGAATTAGGCATCAAGGCTTTTGTTAAGATGGATGTTTAGTATTTCACTTTCCCGAGCCCTTGTGAATGAAATGATTCGAATGTGAGCTGGCAAAATACGGCTAATGATTTCTTTTTGAAGCGCCTTTGTTTTTTGAAAATTCATCAGAAGAGGGACAAAAGAAAGTTTCTATTTTATTGTTCAATATAGGCACTCTTATTTTTTTAATCTTTGTCAGCCTCATCCTCCGTGTCATCTTGAAATGTTGCGAGTCAATCAGAGCCTTGGTTTCAGGATGTGAAAGCAAAGTTAATTGAATTTGGCTCAAATAGGATGAAAGGGAAAAGGAAATGGGAAATTACTTGGACTAATCTGCAGTATTCATTTACCTCTACTTACCAATTTCATCAATTAACCTAAATTGAGAGGTCCCTTGGAAAGGCAAAAATACATTTAAGGACGACATGCGACAGGCAGGAGGGAAAATGACAGGAAGAATTTAATGTTACAGTTCTCTGAAACTTATTTTCAGCTTTTCCTTCCCACAAAAACCCCAATTCAATTATATGACCTGATGCCTGATTTCTAATTGCATGTCGAATTCAAAAACCTATATTTTTCAGACCTATTTGTCAACTAGAATTAGTTGAAAAGTAGTTAAAATTAACATAGTAATAGGTTCAGCTTTTTTTTTTGCAAAATGAAAGATCGGAATTGAAAAACAAATAATTTTTCCTGTACTATTTTGTTTTTATAAATAATTGCGAAAAATAAATCAAAAATGATAATTGATTTTACTCTGTCGTTGACTCGTATAGTGCTTCTTGACATGCGACCAGAATTTTGCTTTAAATAATGGCGAAAGTCAGTTAGCAAAGCAATTAGTCAATTGTTTTGAAGAAAAAAAATTGTTCATTTGTTTAATATTTGTTTGTTAGATTTTTTTAGAGGCAGGTGATAGGATTTTTAAAATTTCTTAAGGGTCAAACGACCATTGAGTAATTAAATATGACATCTTCACTTTTCAATTTATGTCCCTTTTTTTATTAAAGTTGAGCCTTATTTCTAAAAAATTAAGGCATAAGGACCCCTTAGAATTTTTTTGAGCCCTTTTTTGATTAATGAGTCTCAATTAGTTAACGCTTAGAACGCAGGTAAAGCTGAGCAAGTTCATTCCCTTTTCACTTGAGAAATTGTTTGTATGTATTTGAGATCAAGATAGATGAGTGTCATTTGTAATCTTCTCAGGAAGTGGCACTTCAAAAAATAATTCAAAGTAAAAGTAAAATTCATCCTTAATTCTCCTCTGTCAAAAAACTTTTTTTTTCCCTTTATTTCATGAAGCGATGACAAGAGTCGTGCAAAATTTTCCAACAATTGGCGCATCACTCGAGAGCCTAAACCCATTACCTTTGCAATTACCGCTCCAATCTTTGAACAAAGGGCTCTTAAGAATGCCACTGCCTTAACTGGAGCTTCTTCACTGTCATTGTCAACATTCCATCATGCATGCGCAGAACTCAAGGAGGAAAAAAACATAATAAGGATTAATTAAGCATTCATTTTCTGACGTTACTTAAACGTCAAAAATTCCTAATTCGACTCGTGTCGCAGCAGCAGCAAGTCCTTTTAGAGCTGTAGTAAAATCACTTGGCAGGCGAGATGCTTATTTCACAATTCAAAGATCACCTCAACAATACCAAAGCGCCAATTGGGATAGAAAAACGTTATTGATTGCCTTAGTAAATCGTCAAGCGTTATGCAATTGTTGGCTGGAGACAATTGACAAATAAGCAGGGCCAAAAGTGAGGACACACCACCTTAACTACCTATTATATACCTGTTGCTAATTGACCCTTAACATCCCCAAAGTTAGTGTCAGGGCTATTTTTTATGTAAGTAAAAAAAATGAGCAAAAAGCGTGTCCAACGGATTAAGTGTCACAGTTGAACAAATCAAGATCTTTACAACAATTCTGTGAGATAATAAAGCACTTATGAACTAACGCCCAAACAGTCTACTACGTAAATCAACAGGAATTTATTGTGAATTTTGGCAGTATTTCAGGCGTTGAAGGGGCTATTTTGTAATACGTAAGAAGAAAAAAAGACTTAGTTTGCAAAGACATTGCCAAATCTTGTCATAGAGCCCCTTGGCCAAACAAAGTCATGTCAAGTGGCTTCAAGGGACACTTTGAAAACACGGATTATTGAAAATTATAAGTACCCCCGATCACTCAAGTCCCACTTAAGGCAGGCGTAGATGGGTTAAGAGAGCAATTAATTGAATCTGATGAAAAGCATTTAGGAAACAATAGGTGAGATAATATGGTCTAAAACTTAAGCGCGTTACTGCTTTTATGAAGGAAAAAAATGCATCTTGCAGAATACAGAGGAAAGCTAAGTGTGCCGCGGTCATTTTTCGTTATAAAATGAAACTGAAAGGTACTTCGGCTATTTTTTTCTAAATCGTAATTGAAAAAAAAAAAACGTTTGGCGAAGTGATGAGGGGTTTGGTCGGAAGTTAGTCGGCTTCCTTTGTACCAAAACTTAAAAAAAAAGACATAATAGTTAAAGAGATCAATAAAAATTTAATTTTTTTTTATTTTTCTGTGGTTAAGTGTGAAAATTTCGGCCATTTGAAAAGTGAAGTAATCCACTTCACACTTGACGAAGGCCTGTTCGTGATTGTCGTAATGAATTGTTTTTTTTATGGTTTATTAGCAGAAGAAGACGAGCTGCTTCAGGAATGTTTTTCAGTAATTTCCAACTTGCACATTCCTTTCCATTGTTTAAAAGGCCTTTCAAGGCTTTTCATTTAAAAAAAATAACACGAATGCAGGCTTAAGGATAATGAGATTGCTAATTCCTAGGGTTAATCAGACCGTCACTTCTTTAGTCTCACGGCCCTTTATAATTACTCATTAGATAAATGAAGCCCTTTCGTCTTAAGTGTTGATTTCTATTTTTCAAAAATGAAGCTGGATTTAAAAAAAATTCATTTCCACTTCACTGAATTTTCAATGCTACTCAAAATTCATCCTTGCTAATTGGGAGAATCGGACCATTTTTTTTTCAATTTCATTTTTAAAGTTCATGCAAATTTTATTTTTAAATTTCGTTTGTAAAGTTCATGCAAGTTTTTTTGTTCAATTTAAAAAAAAATTCTTTCAGGATAGGATTATGCGGTACATTTTTTGTATAGATTTTTTTTTCAGCTGTAGTACTTTATAATACTATATCTTTTAAAAGAATTTTTTCTCACGCAGCCTCAATGATTTGAAGTGATCGCTTTGGTAATGATGATCAAGGGATCTGAGAAATGTTTAAGTTAGTGAAATGAAGATGATCAGGCACTTATGCCCTTAAGATTTAGTTTCATTTGGCTCTGTCATGATTAATTCCCGAGTTCTTTGCTCTTGGAGCGGAGGCGGGTTATAAAATGGAGGCTCTGACCTAAAGCATTGTTATTTTTTTTTCCACGGGCCTGCGCATGCCTCTAATAATGAATAAGCGATCCTCTACGATTTTCACGTAATGTCCATGGGATGACAGAATGAAAATTTCATTTTTGTTTCTACTATTATCAAGAGCTATACTTAAACTCTTTAACTCCTGCCAGTCACCCCTGTCACTACAATGGTCACAACAATAATGAAGAAAAAGAAGAGGGAGAAAAAAAAATTCAAAACTTGAAGCCGCGCATTATTCTTCTTTTGCAAATCTCATATAGCACTGCTGAATTCAGCCTCTTTAAAAATTGTTGGTTTGCCAAAATCCTCCTTTTTTTAAAAATTGAATCTTGTCCAATTGAGAAAGCCACTGAAAAGCGTCCGATTGCGGAAGTGTCTCTATTACCTGAATTCTCTTGTCTCTTTGCCATGAACTATTTTTAGCACTTTCTTTTGAGTGTGTGTCTGTGCGTCTGGGTTGGGGGCGGGGGAGGGTAATGCGGAAGCGGAAAAATGGAGGGTGACAGTAATACAGGGATTTCCAGTCATGGAACAATACCATTTTGAAAAACATAACGGAACTTTTTTTTTTGCTTTGAACAATGTCCCCGTGTGAGAAATGAACGTTTTTAATTTATAAACTTGTTCTTTTACAGTTGGACGAGGCGACGCTGCAGATTTATCGAGATGGAGATTACGGCCCGTACCTGGATTTGGAGGGCTCAATCAATGAGCAACAGGAAGAATTCGAATCCTTTCTGAGCAGGTGAGTGTCACTTGACTTTTGAATTAAGCGCCTTAATCTGCCCCCCCATGGGGTTCCCGGGGGACTGGTTGTGCTACCGGGGACGGTTACGCCAGCTTGAGATTAGGCTGTGATCTTGTGCTAAAAATTGGTGGGTCAATGGTTCGTAAATATGATCAATCATTTAGAGTCCTGTGCCATTATGTAATTATCCTGAATCATCTCTCCATCTTCATCCTGTGATCGAGTCAAAGGAAATTCATTATCATATTATAACCAATAACTGCCACAACCGCCGCCGCGCACAACTCTATTCTCTCACCTCATTCGAGAGGTGGAAAATTAATGAGAGTCCTGCTTACTCTTCCTTTATTACCTGACCAGTTCAACGTACGGGAACGTTATCGGAGGAAGGCACAAAAAAATGATCCTTTCACTCTTCATCTTCGACAGAAGAATTTTTCATAGTAATATTACCTCCCTTTTTTGCAATTATTTTGCACGTCATTAATGCTGCTCAAGTTCAGGAGGCAGAAAATTAAAATTCAGAGTTCAGTTTCCTTAGGGGAAATTGTGCGCGGCGAAAATTGAGGAAATGCGGCGGAATTGCGGAAATGACTTTTTCCAGAACTTGCTTTATTACTACCAGGACAGGTAAAAGTTGTGGTGGTTTAATTTACCAAGAGGGTCACGTGACGTCGGGTTTACAAAAAGGGAAGCTAGTGCTAAAGTATTAGGGGTGATTGGAAGCTAAAGAGGCCTATTAAGAGGTGTACAAAAACAAACGAGTTGGAGCCCCTCCTGCTTCTTGCTTAAATAATTATAATATACAGAGGGAATTTTTGATAATCAAATTTTTCTGCTGCATCTGCATCCTGCATCTTAGCTTAAGAGCTTGTAAAGATTTAAAGAAAAACTATTTTTTTTTTCATATGGAAAAACAGGTTTCTCGGCTTAAATCCTATCCACGACTTCCATTGTACTGTGTATGCAGCTTTCATTGGTAAAAATTCCGGTTAAAATCCCAGCCAATATTTTTTTAATGCAATGTAAATGTATTCCGTGAAAATGCTTTTTGTCCTGCCGGAATATGCGTCTAAATTACACTAAACAAATAACAAATCTTCTGGTGCGTGACCTCTGAGGAGCATTTTTGTCTGTTTCATAAATCCAGAGCTATAAAAAAAACGATGGAATGGAGGGCGCTTGCCAATTTTTCTGATGGCGTGTGCATGGGGTATTGGTTTTTGGATTTTATTTCGATTCCCTGACAAAAGAATTTTTTCTAAATGGATCTCGGAGGCATTTAGAAAATCCAAGACTTTACTGTCTAAGATTCGCTGTTCAGGGCTGTGTTTTTGGTAAAGGGCAAACACGCGAATCACCTTTTCAAATTTCATAAGTTCTATTTCTTGGCTCAATGTTCCATGTCTAACAGTCTGTGCTCCGCATTCTTTCGATCTGGGCCAAAAGACATCTTGTCAATTAGGAAACGCATCAACTCCGACAGTGAACCCACGTCTCAACTGATCCAGAAACGATTTTTTTTTTCATTTTTTGCTGTTGTCAGTTCTCGTCCAAGGTTACTTCTGGAAAGGCGATCCAAATTTTGCATATCAATTAGGTAATCTGGAATGTTGTTTTTTTGGCGCATCGAATTGCACCACGAATCTCATCCAAAATTATAATAATCAATTCTGAAATTAAGAGAGGATTTTCTACATCTGGCAAAATACAGATGTAAGGCAACAGTGAAGCATGGGTTGAACGTTTAGGGGTCCTAATTTTTTATGGGCTGTTTTTTTTTCCTCGCTAAAAGGCATCAAAGCGTCTCTCACAAATTGTGAAGGTGACGCGGAAGTGTCGCTAAGCTTGATTTGTCGTTACTGGACCGAGAGATGCGTCAAAAAAACTTGGTTAATGAACTCTTGAAGGGAGCTGTCAAGGGAGGATGACGGAGCCCTTAATATTGTGCTACAAAATTAAGTTTGATCTCTAGGATGACATTGGATTTAGCAAGTTTGAAATAGGGATGCTGTGGGAGGGGCACTGAACCTTGAAGGGTCGCAAAGGTGTCGTCGGCGGTTGTGAATGGATCTAGCGGTGGGTGACAGTGACACCTTAAAGTGGCCTTAACCCTTAAATTACCTTCGGAGGGCCCTTGAGCCCTGGGAAATGATTTCATTTCCAATTAAGATCAGCGCGGGAAAGATAAGAATCAATTTGATTTGAATTGCTGAAGATCTCCCAGGCCTCGGCGTCTAGACAATTTGGGAGTGGCCCTTAATGGAAATGTCTTTTTCAATTCAATGCAATGTCCCATTTTCGAATTAATTCATCTCTTCCCACAATTATTGTACGCTGAAAAAGCCACCAAACCTGTAGTGACAGAAGAGGTAGTAATAAAATTTGTGTACATTTCGTTGTTTTTACCTGCTTTTTTCAAAGCACATTTCATAAGAAATTTACGTGCTTAACTAGCAATTAGCTAAACAGTGTCACCAAAACACTTGTCACAGCGATGGGGCCTTAGCAGAAGTAAAGGTGAAAGCGGTGAAAGCAAGTTTGAGAGATGTGTTTTATTTTCAGAATTATATAATTTTATTCTCACTTTATGGAATAACAAAATCAAAAAAATCATAATGAATGGCAAAAAGATACTTCATAGGTTAAAAATTAAAAAAAAAACGCTTAAGAACTTGATTTCTTTTTTAATAAGTGACAAATTTTGATCCAGAGTTTGTTAGACAATCAATAGAATTTTTTTTGAAATTTGATTTTTTTTTTTTGATAAAAAGTTACTTCAAATTTTGGGGATATATGCAACTGAAGTTGATTTTCAGCAGCGTGTCATCATACCTATTATTTCTAGGGGAGATCATTACAGCTTTGGTGAAAATCGTAATTAAGTTAAATTACGGAAGATGTTCTTACCTAGTGCTCCACATCCCATTCAAAAAAAAAATTTCGAGTCAGATTACATTAAAAAGTACCCAATTTTCCCACTTAATTTTCGCAACATCGCCCTATATTTTTTTGAAGGTTTTATTTGAGCAGAAGCGTCATTGCAGCAGCGATCTGTGAATGAGCCAATAATAATTCTAGTATTGATCATATCCTAATTAGAATTCATTTCCATCTCTTTCTAATTTTGTAGCCCAAGGATTCACCTCTATTTGTTTCCTCTAGAGTCACGTTCCTGTCAGGTAGGGCTTCATAACAACTTAAAAGTCATAATGAATTCATCAGCACGACTTTCATTCGCTGAGTCAGGAACTTCCGATCGCTGTTCAGAGGATCGATGGCAAGGGAGGCTGAAAAGTTCCGCTGGGGATGGTCCTGTTGGTTATAATTAGGCATAATGGCCCCCTACCATGGCATTGACGCTTTTCGAGAACAATGCAAATTTATTTCTGACATCCTTAAACTGTTTTAAATTCATGAGTCAGAGCAGCAGCATCTTCAAAATCATTTCCGAATTTAAATCACACTCCAATCAAAAGTTGATTTGGACTCATCTCCGCCGCTGCTGACAAATAACAGTTAATTTTGCAGCGGAAGACAGCAAGGCAAAATTGACCTTTGACTCCAGGCCATTTAGCGCAAAAGGAATTTTGTTACAGAGGAAAAAAAGCGGAAAAATTTGAAATCAGTTCAGATCTTATTAGGGCACTAGTGGAAGTTCTCGAAAAACGCCAAGACGCATATCCTTGTGACTGTGAATTCAACATCCCTATTTTCTCACAATTTCCAATGGTGCAAAGTTTCGAGTGAAAAAAAAAGTCCCGTTTTTGCCTTAATAAGTCATAGGAAGAAAAAAAAAATTTCAATTGTCTTTTTAAGGCAAAGCATCACTAATTTTCCGGATACTTAAAAGCTCTGCTCCTTCCCTATGGAATGTTGCTGGGATCAAACCTGTGAATTAGCATGGATTTAACCCACTTAAACAAAGAGGACTTTCTTTAAAAAAAAAACTAACGTAATTATTCCATCATCTTCCCGAAAGCTCCCCACGCCTGCCTCCAATCCCTATTATTTTGACGTGACGAAAAAGTGTCCTTTTTAATCAACATTTCACTTAAAGAGCCCTTAAAAGAGGCTTTTGAACGGAAAATTGTGGATTCCGCGTGCATAATTCCCTCTTAAAAATCATCACTCATTTCCGTCAAGATTTTTTTCGCCGTTGAAAATCCCCTGCTACAACGCTTCGGAAAGTGGAAGTGTTGAATTCCATTGTTAAGTGGATATTTCATGGGAGTGGATTTTTGTAATGCAGGGCTAAGATGCTTCCCTTTTGAGTGACAGATTGAAATCAAAGATATTAATCTTGTCAGGAACAATACTTAAGAAAGGCTCTGTACAGGGCCCCCTTTTCATGGTGGTCAAGTCCAAAAGTGAGAAAACGTACAACAATTATATGTACATAAGCTTGTACAGATGTAGGAGGCCCTACAACTTTTTTTTCTTGCCCAATTCCTCATCACATTTCCAATTATTGACAGGCGTAATCAGGTCTTAAGCGGAAACATTTCACACTTAAAAAGCAAAGGACGTTATCAAACAATGGCGGCGCACTGTGTGCCAGAGTCAATTTGTAAATGTTGCCCTTGTGCAATGCATGTAACGGAGATGTGGGAAAAATAAAGTTGACGCAAGCGAGGTCAAGGCACCGTGCGCAACTCCTCTTGTCCCTGTCGTCGTACCGTTCTCAAAAGTTGAGCCATGAAACCCAATCGAACGGCTCCCGGCCCAAATAAGGCCTGTCAACAGGCCGTGAAAGGCCCGACCACCGCGGCGGTGGCGGTGGGCCGAAGCCCTTCGAGGAAGGGTAATCAAGCGTCATCAAAACAGCAGGAAAGTGAAGCATGTCACCGTCGGAGCAACAAGCTCAAGCCGTAAGAAGAAGGTCATCTTTTCCATTTTTTTTTTTGGTGGTTACCTTCCGCTGTAGATTATTAAAAAACAAGTTTGGGGCGAAAAATTTTGCGTGACGGCCTCTGTGCACTTTTTCGTAAAGTAAGACACCAGGAGCCTGTGGTCCACGACAGTGTCTCCAGCACAAAAAAAATCGCTGAATTTCAAGGGTTCCGTATAGAAATTGTACTTTGGAATCCTGTTTTTCAAAGTTATTCTTCTTGTCAAGGGGTCTTCCGTATAGCAATTGCATAATAATATTAGTGTAGACCAGGTAGAGACAGGTATAGATGCTGGATCTGTAGCTTTTATGGTAATGAGAGCCCTGTCTCCGTGGACCGTGACAGGAGAATAAGTGTCAATGGACGCTGGAAGTGACTCTACAGCCACTCTACCCTGTCCAAGATTTATGGAGGCACGGGTCAAGGTTGACGAGAGTCATGCACCTATGTCTACAATTCCCTTACAGTGTAGCTAAATCGCTCTACAAATTTGTCTTTCAAAATTTTCAAATGCAATCAAAATCAAATTTTTGAATTGAATCAAAATCAAATTTTGAATTGAATCAAAATCAAATTTTGAATTGAATCAAAATCAAATTTCGAATTCAATCCCAATCGATTTTCAAATTCAATCAAAATCAAAAAATCAAGGTGGCCCTAATATAATAGTCGTGTGCGTATGGTGTAGTGTGCGTAATTTAAGTGTGAGTAGGCGTGCCTGAAATCAAGAGTAGTTTTTGCACATTGTTGTTGCGTACCTAATTATAAGTTATGATCTTAATTGAAGGTATTCGATAGCCTTACCTTGAGAATCATTATGATACACTAATATCGCACCCAATCTTCGCTACGCACTTGTGATTTAGGGTCATTGATTCCACTGCAATTTTTGGGTAGAAACCATTTATTTTGGCAATGAATAATGAGGTGCTTCCTTGATGAATGGAGGGATGATTACCAGTTTCATGCAATTTGAGGCCGAGTATCTTCTGAATCTGTCCTTCCAAACACCCATGCATCCCTTCCTTTCCCTGTCCTATTGAAATCATAAGGAATCTGGAATCTGCCCTGCCCAAATTGCACTGCTCTTACGTAATGCAGCAAAATAAAGCGTACTTACCCTGCAGACGACTCCATGCTGAGTCCCTTTCGAGTACCAGCACATTTTTTTCAAGTAGGATTTTTTACAGGCAAAAAAATTCTTTAAAGCTTTTCAGTCTTACTTTGTATAGCACCCATAAATCCAAATTAATTTTCTCAGCCCACTCGGAAGTCGCATTTTCCTTAAACGTTTTTTTTGCAGAGATTAAACTGCCTCATTTTTAAGAAAAATCAAAAGAAGCCAACAGTATAAAGTTAATTTAAAAGAAATTATTTGGACAAATCTTTAAAAAAAATCTAGACAAATATTTTAAAAATATCTAGACAAATCTTTTAAAAAAATCTAGACAAATCTTCTCAAAAAATCTAGACAAGTCGTTTCAACAAATCTTGAAAAAAGCATGAACTTTTGAACTACTCAATTTGTGACGTTGAAACCATATAATGACATATTTAATAGTCCTTGTTTTTTTTTCCTCCAGTTGTTTTGAATTTTATTTGGTTATGTATTCGGTTTGGACCTGCAGATTTTGCATGTTATTTCAAAATGGCAATGTTTGTAAATTGTTTTTTTTTTAATTTTGGGTAATGCGTAAAAGTACGGATGTGATGCATGTTGCTGCCGAAGAGTAAACCTGTTTCTTCCATACAAAATCCGGGACTAAAACTATGCCTATTTAAGGTTTTAGAAATGGAAGTTATAAATCTTGACATTGGACATGCTCTTTCTTAAAAAAAGGCTTCAAGTCCCGCAGGCGAATTTAGAAAAACGAGAATTTGAGGAGATGAAGAAGCACTTGTCCATATTAAAAGTCCTTAAATAGTCACCCACCACGTTTTCAAGGGCCATAAATAAGGGGCTTTGCATTGTTGAGTCAAGGAGATACGAGTACTTGGCTCCCGTTAGAGCCTTCCTTTAAAAAAAAATCTTAAACTAAAACGAAAAACGTATAATTTTTGTTTTTACATAATTTTTTTCAGCCGGAAGAACTCTATAGTCCTCCGCGGTCAACTTCCCGTCCGAGTCAATGCAATTATCGGTAAGTTTTTTTTTTTTTTTTTTTCGAAAATTTTCGAATTTCAGAAAATGGTCACGGCACAAGTCTTAATTTTATTCCAATTCCGCTTCCCTCTGCTCTGAACACTGTGAGAAACTTTCCACGAACCAATTATAGACACAGCTCGTGTGCATTTTCGACATGAAGAGGATGAGCCAGTTATACTTATAAAGTACTTAACGTTTTACTGTTTTTTCACTGCTCACAGTAATTTTGACTTGGATGGAAAATAAACTAAAGTTTGCAAATAGCATGTCTGAAAGCTTCTTTGGAAGTGGAAACAAAACTTTTTTTTTAGTTAGACAAAATTGAATTTTGTGGGATTAATAAGTAGTATCATCATAGGAAATTGCATGTGAAAACAGAGAGAGAAAAATTATAGAAAATAAATAAACACACTTATAATTCCATTTCAATTACCTCTTACTAAAAGTAAACAAAATTAATTTTCCCATGAAAGTGTCAAGACCCTTTATATTTATGGAGCAATTAAAAGGTAGACTTAAGGGACTTCACAAGGGTTATTCTTGTGATAGTGATCAGGAACGCGACCAAAATTGTTAAACACTTTCGCGCAATTTCCCTAAAACTGCCACGGTGTCCCTTGAGAAGGACTCGAGTACCCCCTCCATGACCTAGATTCCCTTGACATTCAAATTTATTTCACACAAGGAACAAAAAAAAGGCATCTTATCTAAGGGTCACTTTTCCTTTTTACTTGACTTTTTTTTTACTTTCTTGAAATATTAAAATTTTATTTCCCCCTCTCCCCCACACAAGTCAATACAAATTAATTTAAATACATTTTTTATTCGTTTGTAAATCAAGTTTAGAGAAAATTAGTCAAGAGGTAGAAATTATAAATCAGTTTGACACTTCAAAAAGAGCTCCTTTTCCCTCCCTTCACCTTGTAAACAAATTAAACAATTTCTTGTAAGGTCAGTACCTGCAACAATCAACAATAAACAAGAGGTTGACATATCGCCACTTTTCAATTTGGCAAAAAGACTTCTGATAAGTAGCGGAAGTGATCCGGAAGCGGCCGGAGGCAGAACTGCTGCGCTGATTGGCCAATTGGAATTGCCCATTTTAAAGGAGTAAAAAAGTATTTCTTTTTTTTTCAAAATCGTTTGATTAAAAAAAAAATTCTTGATTTCCATCATCAAAGGCCCTTCTAAAAAGCCGCCCGTGTCGTGCAGTAGTTGAAAACCAGAGATTTGACACGGACGTGTCAACAATAGGTGTGGTTCGGATTAAAAGACGATTTTTTTTCTTCTTTTAAAGATTTGAAAAACAGAAAATGAAAGTCATCTTCTTCTGTGACCAATGGACCATTTTCTGCCATTGTCCTTCTCCTGTCAAAATTCAAAATACTTCCGCTAATTCTAAAAACCATTTTTTTTTTCGTTTTTTATTTTCTAGAAAAACTCCTCACTGCCGATGGACGTGAATTAAGGAGAGCTCTGTTTTCACTGAAGCAGATTTTCCAGGTGTGAAGCCTTTTTTTTTTAATTTCTTTTTTTGTTATTCACGAAGTACTTTACCGAAAAAAAAAAGAATTCCTAAGTGGATTTGACACTGGTGTTTTGTGCGCCCACCTTTTCCACCTTCTTGAATCCTGCAGCGATCACAAAGGTCTCTTTGTCTTACAGACATGACAGATTTGCCTAAATTCTATTGTTCCCAGAATCATAACTCAGAAGGATCCTGAGCCCTATACTTAAGGGTTTATAGCCCTTTTTCCTTCTCTGAGAAGATCCTTAAAAAAAATAGGTTTCAATTATAGGGGGGCCCTTCTAAATTTTTTAGGTTTAGCATGAAGGACACTGTACTGCGCGAGGCCGTGTCTGGAAATTTCCTTTGCAGTTTGCAATTTTCGTAATTTTTTTTTTACTTTTGCCTTCATGCAATTATTTTTCTTGGAAGGCAATGGACCTGTAAATTTAAGGTAGCTTTTCTTCAAGGACCGCTCTTAAAATGGCCCTTATTTTTTTTTCACCACAAGCATCCGCTGCGCGTCTGTTGCGCTTCCTGGAAGGAAACCTCTTTTTTCAAGGCTTTTCAAATTTCCGGCTTCTGAATAATTCAAATTTTGAAACTTTTTTGAACGCTATTTCAGCAGCGATTTTCAGGAACAATGAACTATCTTCCTCATAATTTATGAAGATTGAAAAACTAATAAACAATTTTTGCATTTCAAATGACATTTTTAGGAGGACAAAGACTTGGTTCATGAATTTGTAGAGAACGGCGGACTCTCCTGCCTCATCAAGGTTGGCTCTGAGGCAGATCAAAACTATCAAAACTACATTTTAAGGGGTAAGGAGACTTATGAGGCCATTGATTCTGGACCGTTAAAAAATGAGGGTTAGGCCCTTGGCATTGAGAGAAATTTGATGACACCGCGGCGGTGGAGGGCCGTGAGGCCCAAAGGTGACTTATGGCTTGTTGCTAAGTGTCTCCCGCTATCAATTCCGTCGCTTACGAGGCCCCTCCCAGCAGCGGAGGCAGTGTTTCTGGTCGTTAAATTTTCTACTCTGTGTAAATCAAATAGTTTTTAAAAAAAGAAAACACAAAATAACAAGTTTTATTGGCATGTTTCTTTTTGGTTTCGAAGTCATCTTGACAAATGCAATTTTACAGCTTCATTAGGCTGGCTTCCACTCCCATTTCAAACGGAAACATGTATTTTCCTCTCTTTACAAGGTACACTTTTCAACAATTAAAAATTAAAGTGCCATTAGAAGTACTGGGGCAGTATTTTATAAGAGCTTGCGCAATGACTTCGAAAGCAATTTTAAAGCACAGCGTGGAAGCGTTTTTAAAAGCACTTTTGCATTGCCTAAATGCAACTTGCGTATGGGAAGATTTGGGATTTTGGAAATCTCAGCGATGCAATGCCATTATTACTTTCAGAAAGAATCAATTTTAGAATTTTAGTTTTCCAAAATTTCCAAAATTTTAGCGTTCCATAGTCCAAAAAGTTTTTTTTTAAGTTTTAAAAAATTCGAAGCCACCAGAGGTTCATTTTGACTAATTTGACGCAGCTCTTGGTCAGTTGATGCTCTACGTCGACGGGATGTACGGCGTGATGCGACACAATGAAACAATTCAGTGGCTCTACGTCCTGGTGGCGAGCAAGTTCCGCTTGGTCCAGAAAACGGCCCTTAAGCTCCTCCTCGTTTTCGTTGACTACGTCGAAACCAATTGCCTTCTTCTCGTCGAAGCGATTTCGTCAGTCGATTCTGTCCGAGGTAAGGACCACTTAAGTCAATTGACATCATCCCTTGTCAACGTGTCATTACACAATCAACCCAAAATCGTTTACAAAAGTGGGCAAGGGCTCCTTTGTCAGAAGAACAATGGACCATCTTCCTCAATCACTTATGTGCATTAATTCCACCAATTAATTAGGTGCTCCACCGTGGACCAATGTCATGAACCTCCTCCATGAGCACGACTCGGGTGACACGGAACTCCTCGTCTACGCCATGACACTAGTCAACAAGGTCCTCAACGGAATACCTGACATTGACACCTACTATGACCAAGTGGACGCCCTTGAGGAGCAGGGCATGGCCACTCTCATTCAAAAGTAAGTTGACTGCATTTCAATTATCCTTAATTTGCTCCACTTAATTAAGCACCAGCATCAACAAACTCTGCAAAGCAACTTTTTTTTTCTTGCTTTGTATTCTTGGCTCTTAAATTAAGCAAAAGGAAGGCAGACAAGAATACATAAACGGACTTCATTATGTAGCTCAATTTATGCAAAATTCAAGTCACATTGTCAAGAGCACTTAACAGAGATGCTTTAAAATTAGAAAACGAAGATGAGACTTGGTAAAATCTTTTGAAATATGGCTCAAAGTACTTTAAGTAAACTTGTTTAGTCAACAACTGCTTTTAGGTCTTTAAGTAATTGAGGCAAAGTGCTCTCATGAATAAATTGAGGACTTGAGGGCTCGTCCACGTCCCTGCAAAGTGACAACGTAGACATTGTTGAGGCAGATGCTATTTGCAGAGGATCGCAACGAGCAGTGACATCAAGTACAGACATCCCTTCGTGAACTACGACAATTTGTCAATACGGATCCATTCTAAAAAGATCCATTCCGTCAGTCTCGAAAAGAAAAGTAAATATTGGCCCAGCACATCCAAGAGCCATTGGCCATCAATCATCGAAGAAAAAAAAGTGAATCTTACTGTTGACAATTGTACCCAAAACGTTTGTGGGAGCGTCACGAGGTTCATTGTCATTTAGAAAATGGCTAGTTTACGTCAACGCGTTTAAATTGACTGCGTATTAATTGACGAACTTTTGACTCACTAACACCATAAGAATAGATGGTGAACATAATGCATACGCGATTTGTCCTGTGTTAAATAAGCCAAGGAGCACTTAAGGGGTCCAAAAGTTCAGGGAACGCTACTTTTTTAAATGATGCCAAATTTTAGCACCTCACTTAAGACTTTATTTGTCTTTCTCATTAGACAATTCAATGAGCTTATCAATTTGCAATGCTGCAAATTGCAACGAGGCTACTCAACAACGACGATTATTATTAAAGTGTCAAAAGCATTTAGAGCTCAGAAGACATGCTTCCGGTTGAAAAAAAAATGTTTTTTTTTGATAATTTTGATTGACAGAGATGTAAATTAGGAACCTAAAAATTAAACAATAGGAAAAGTGCATTTCCTCAGTGAAAAACAATTTGCGAAATATTGTAAGGGGCTGGTTCAGCGAAAGGTACTTTATTAAATCAGTCACTCCAAAGTCCTCAATGATAATTGAAAAATTCCGTTGACAGAGGTCAAGAATTATGACAACTTGACTTTAAGGGCCTTAAATAAACTTTTTTAATTACTAATTCATCCTTGTCATTTTGTTTTAGGTACATGGGGAGGCAGTGTGCAGATTTGGATTTACTGCAACAACTACAGATCTACGAAGTGGTGCTGAAGCATGAGGACGGTGAGCAGGACATCATGTTGCAGCTCGACGAGAGTATGAGGTACGTTTGTTTTAAAATAAAATTAGAAAAAATTTGTAGAATTTTTTTTTAAGAATTTTTTTTCAATCTACAATTTTTTTTTCAAAAATATTGCTTTTCAGGCAAAAACTAATGAACCGAAAAGGGTACATTGAGCTAGACGGGGACAGCGGCGGAAAGAAGGGTAGAAGGAAGTCTCGAAGGCATTCTTGCAATAGCCTCAATTTGACCCCGCCCTCGACCCCCACGGGGTCAGGGTCACCAATTGCTTCATTTCCGCATCCAATGATACGCCGTCTTTCATCTGCTGAAGATTCGCGACGTGATTCGGACGAATGGAGCAGTTCAGACGTTTCGTCGACGCATTCAGCGTCTCCAGCCCCAAGCGTCACGGGATCGGTGATGTGCTCACCCATAATTCTCAACGGGTTTCAAGACAATTGTAAGTTGCATCAATCATCAATCAATCAATCAAGTTTTTTTTTAATCAGTGTAAATCTAGAAAGTTGTTCAAGCTTTAGAGGAAATCAAATTCCTAAATTCTAAATCTAAAAAAGTTGTTCAAATGAACTTGTATCTGTTCCAGATTCGACTGACATGGGAATAACGCCCGGCCTTCGGAAACGCCGCGAACAAGCCGAGTTTCAGCGAAGTCAGTCACGTGAATTTAAGGGCCCTGATCACCTCAACCTCAGTTCCAGTAGCGGTCATATCCAGGAAAGTCACTCCAGCGGTCAGGACTCCCCCCTTATACCCTTAGGTCGGTCCCCGTCGCTCAAAAGGGACGTCCACAGTGTCATCAACAGCCCTGAAATTAATAAGACAAGGCCCTGGGCCCTTCCCATTTATCCTAATGCAGTGACCTCCAAATCAAATAATGAGCAATCAGTGGGCCCTTCAAAGGATGACCTTGAGCGGGATCAATTGCAACTTAAACGGGAAAATACCGTTAAGGACCTCACGAACAAATTGGCCAGTCAAAACCTCGTGACTTCTCCAGAGGAAGCCAAGGCCTTCTCCAGGACAGGAGACCTCTCTGGAATCATTTCGAAGGCCAAGGAAGGCCTTGCCAAGTCCAAGTCCAAAGCGGACATCAAGCCAAGTCTCTCAACGGACTCAAACGGCTCCGTGACCCCTTCAAGTGCCCTTCACTGCATTGACACAAAGAAATCAGACAATGAGCTCCACTGGGACTTTCTAGTCAGTAACCTTAACCGCTCTCTCGAAATTTGTGATCTGGATTTTACGGAGCTCAAGTCAGAAGATGACATTGACGTCATTTCGCCCCATACAATTTCGCAGTTGTGCAACATGAGTATGAACCAAGGAGGTGGTCCTGGATGTGGGCCACCGCCGCCGATGCCAATCGGCCTTGGACCACCGCCTCCGCCAGGTGGAGTCAAATTCCCGACTCCACCAAAAAATCCACCGGCTCCACCGGCCTTTGGAATTGCCCTCAAGGCTCAACCTAGTCCTAACTCGACGGATGCTCTGGTCTCCAAGCACAATTCGAAGAAGTCAAAGAAAACGGTCAAGCTTTTCTGGAAGGAGGTTCGAGACGACCCTGTCACGGCTCTCAAGGTCAAGGACATTGGGTCAATTTGGGACGAGCTCCAGCCGATTCCCCTGGACACGCAGAAGCTAGAACACTTATTCGAGTCAAGGGCCAAGGATATCATTGCCAAGGTCTAATTGCTCCCTTAATTACAATTAAATTTAATAGCGGTGAAGGGAAATTGGGTTCAGCTTAGCTGCGTAGAAACGACGCTAACAGTACCATCTTCGCCAAGTTTTCAATCAGAGATCATTTATTGCCTCGTTTCCAGTATTTTTTAAATTCTAAATAATATGCCTCGTTTCCAGTTTTCTTAAAAATTCCAAATAATGCCTCTTCTACCGGTTTTCAAACTTTTGCATCTAAAATAATCAAGGTAGTTTTTTCTTTTTAAATTAACTTGCATAACAATTTGAAATTAAAAAAAAAATAGTTTTGAACTTTTGAGAATAAGTTTATTATTAAAGAAGGAAGGAATTGCTGATTTTTTACTGTTTTATTTTTGATTTATCGCTTTACTCTGCTTCCGGATTTCAACCAAAATTCTTAAATTGCTGACATTACGACACAATTTACAGGCTGAGGTGAGTAATTTGTGAGACTCAAGTAGAGCTCAATTTAAAAAAAAAACGTATTTGTAACGCATTTTTTCGACTGCAAAAGGCAACTGTTTGTATAACCGTGTTGTGCCTCGGCTTGTCAGCAAATTTGTCAAAAGCTACTTCACCACGTACTAAATTCGATGTGAATTTTCGTCATTTCTGTCGTGAATCCTCCAATTATAAAAATCCCTGTGTCACTAGTCAATGTCAAGCTTTTTCAGTGTCAAGTTGAATTAGGAAATGCTACATTTTGACTAACACTGGCAATTAATTGTGATCAAGCAGAAGCAGCAGGACGTGAACAAATTCAAGGAAGTGGTTGTGCTGGATCCGAAGCGGAGTAATGCCATTAATATTGGCATGACCAAGCTCGCACCCCCGCGGACCATCAAGACTGCCATAATGAAGATGGACTCCACCATCATCAACCGGGAGGGAATTGAGGTGACGAGGAAATGTCAAAATTTCAAAAATTTGTATTAGTCAAAATTTTTAAATTTTTGCATTAATCAATTTTTTTTTCAAGCAGAAACTTCTCACAATGTTACCGACAGATGAAGAGAGAGCAAAGATTCAGGAGGCTCAATATGCTAATGTTAGTATTACTGTACTCTTTTTTTTTTTCGAAAACAAATTTATTTAGTACAAAAATCGATATTAAAAAAAACATTTTAAATTGTTTATTACTATATTTTCAGCCTGACACACCCCTGGGAAGCGCTGAACAGTTCCTATTAACGCTAGCGTCAATTTCTGAGTTGACCGCAAGGCTGAAACTCTGGGCTTTCAAATTGGACTATGAGAATTTAGAAAAGGTTAAAAAATAAAAATATTAAAATTATTTTTGAGTTTGATTATTAAAAAAAAAGCTGAATTTTTTCTAAACTACTCCTATGCAAAATTCCAGGAAATCGCTGAACCGCTGATGGATCTTAAGGTCGGGATCGAAGCTTTGCAGTCAAATAAAACATTCCGGTCCATTTTGACGACGCTGCTTTGCATCGGAAACTTCCTCAACGGTGGGGACGCCAAGGGATTTCAAATCGAGTACTTGATCAAAGTACCCGAGGTCAAGGACACCGTTCACAAGCATTCTCTCCTCCACCACCTCTGTCACACTGTCAACGAAAAGTTCCCAGAATCCACTGATCTCTATTCAGAAGTACCATCAACATTTCTAACCACTTAACTAAAGTATCTCAGCGAATTAATTATTAATTGGTTTTTAAAGATTGGACCAGTGACACGGGCTTCTCGCGTTGACTTCGAGGAGCTTGCTGGAAATTTGGTCAAAATGGAAACTGATTGCAAAGCGTCCTGGGACTACTTGAGGGTCATTGCAAAACACGACGGACCAACCAACATGAAGCTCAAGTACGATTTGTTAAAAAAACATGTTCAAAATATAGCAACATTTTTTTAAAAACAAATTTCCTGCTTTCTAAATTACTGACACGTTGAATTACGTTTTTGACTTTCACAGAATGTCAGAGTTTCTCGCAGACTGTGCCGAGAGAATTATAGTCCTAGGAATTATACATCGTCGCATTATGAATAGGTCAGTTAAAACATTAAATAAATTTACAAAAATCATTATTATTAGATATTAAAAATTTCAAATTTTTATAAATTTAAGTGATTTTTTTTTAAATTTAGGTTTCACAAATTTCTGTTATGGCTTGGCGTATCTGCTCATCAAGTACCAACAACAAAGCCGCAGTATCTCTTCAAAGTGATTTCAGAATTCGCACTTGAATACAGAACGACTCGAGAACGCGTCATTCAGCAACTTCAAAAGAAAGCGAATCATCGAGAACGGAACAAGACGCGAGGGAAACTAATTACAGAAGTAAGAACTAAAATTAAAAATTAACGTTACAGTTAATTTTAATTAGCATTAATGCACTGTTAATTTTAATCATTAGCGTAATTACTATAGTTAACTTAATTGTTTCTAGCAAATCGTCTACAAAACTAAGGAGGACCGTGATGACGCCGAGCTGCGCCATGTTTTGAATGGTGACGGGGACGAGGCCGCCGTGAATGTCAAGGGAGCTTCCCTAACATGGACCCGCCGCTCGAAAGCGCCGATTTCAAACAACAACAGCGTGATTCAAAACAATTTTCAAAATAAGGCTGCTACGCTGAGCCGTTCCGGTGGCCTCGGTGGGGATGGACATGACGAAATTTTGGAGAGTCTTGTCAAAACAGCCACGTCAACGCCCGCAACGCGCATGGCTCCCAGAGAACGAAAACGAAATAATTCACGCTACGCTGAACGCAAGTCCTGTAAGTTTCGGTAACTTAACTTAAATTTAAAGTAAACTAAATTAACTAAATTAAATTTTAGTTAATTAAACTAAAGGTTAAGTCTGTCTTTCAATTTCAATGTTGGATGATGCTTATGCGAATCTCGTATTTTGTTGTCCTCTTTATGAACCTTTCATCTTTGTCAAGTGAAGAGATCACGAACGAGGGAAAATAATGCTACTGAAAATAGTTATGCTGACCCTTAATTTCGAAGTCCTTTACACCGAGGGTACTTATTTTTAAAAATATTTTGTGTATAAAAAATAACTGACAAAATAACCTTCTAAACATAACTGACGGACAACGCTATTCGTAATTTTAAAAGTAACCCAAATTTCTTGTTTTGAAATTTTTAGAATGACCTAAACAAAATCAAGTATTTGTGAGAATGCTTCCGGTTTGTTTTAATTGTTTTTGTTTTTATCTTGTTTTGAATTTCAAGATAATCTCATTTTGTTTGTATTGATTTGTTTGAGCGTGCGTTTGAGATGTTGCAGAATGCAGAATTTTTAAAAATAATTTTAATTTCTTGATTTTTTTTTCAACAGTGAGGCGTACCCTTCGCCACGGACTTACTGAAGAAGAAAGAGATCTACTTGCTTCCTTTATGGCAAATGGACATTCTTTCTTAACAGATCCGGCACAGACGTCGTGATTTTTTAGAAAATGGATTTTTGTTTTGAAAATCCGACAAATCGAAGAAAGCTGGAGTTGCTTCAATGAAAAATGAAAAAAAAATCAAGGTGTTCCTGCTTTTACTGCTTTTTAAAAGAAATTTTTGCCTTTATGAGACTTCACTAGTCAGTTTTCTTGCGTTTGTTGTTTAGGTTGTTTTGAAATTTTAATTCAGCAATTTTACGTTATTTATTACGTCTGAACGAAAAAAAAAAATGCTGAGAATTTGTACGCTACGCTAAAAGTAAGTAGTCCAGTGTTCGCAATGTTCAAACTCGCTACATCAAAACTCTGTTAGTTATTATAATTTAAGCATTTTATATTGATTAATAATTTCCGTTGGTCGAGCGGAAAGCTTAGCGGCTGAAAATACCAGATCATAGAGAAAGTGCTTTCGTTTGTGATTGTCTCGGGTACAGTAACTCTAGACAGAATCTCCGGTATATTAGGATTTGCGAAATCAAATTTAGGTCAATTGATCTGATTTACATGAAACCAGGAAAGAAAAAAATTGAAATAAAATGAAAGCTTTCGAAATGACAGGTTGATTATTCATCAAATTAACAACGAAACGCTTATCGCTGAAGATAACATGATGAAGTATCAACAATCAAAACATCGACAGAATCATCCAAACTCGTTTAAATTGGGTCTCAAATCCAAAACGTTTTCAGAATTCATTTTGGTAAACAAACAAAAAACGCAATTTAAAGCCCAATTAACAATTGTTAACTGGTATTGAGATCGATACCTACAAATTCTGAATCGGAAATGGGCCTCACACCAGAAACCGTACCGCTTCAAAAAATAGAAAAGGAAAGCGCTGAAGAAGCAGCGATTGAGCAAAATCATGTAAGAAATACGTTCAATTTTTACGCTACTAATAAAACCGTTGCGCAAGGCCTATTGGACTTGGCTCTGTTGACTACGAATGCAACTCAACTGAAACACATTCTGCTCATCGGTGACCTTCACCCTTTCTATTACCTCATTTTGTATGGAGTAATTCTTTCACTAATTCTCCAGGTGAGCCACAAGTGTGCTTATAAAAGTGAATTTTGCAAATCTTACCGCTTAATTAACCTTGAGTTTTTAAATGTTTTTTCTTTAGATCGGTCTAGGAATTCTCCTACTCTTTATAGGATCCCTTGACGTCAACAGGCTCCGAGTGCAGCGCCTTAATAACTACACTGCAATACTAATTTTCGTAATCACCATTTTAAATGTACTTGTTTCGATTTTTAATGACGAGGCAATTAGTCGGAAGTACCGTGAATGTATGCGACGGATTACTTTAATAGAAAAAACTAATAAAACATTGATTTGGTAGTAAAGCTAAACGTGATTGATTTTGAACTGATAATAAATTTGAAGGTTCACTTCGGAATCATAGCTTTCAGACAAATCAAAAGCACAATAGACATACCATTCACAACCAGCTTTTGATCTATTTCAGTCCTGCTTTATCTCTACATTTCGCAAGTAATAGCCGAAGCATGAATTGCCTCCTCGCTAGTTTCCTAATTGCTTTCTCAAATTGGTCCAATTCCATTCTGCCGACTCGCAACCCTTCACTGACAAAGTAGATAGCGTCCTGCACGGCAGACTCTTCAGCATTCGTTTCTACGATTCTGAAATTAAGTTAGAATTAAAATTCTTCAAAAAAAACAACAGAATAATGCGCATAGAGAAATATTAATAAAATTATTTACTGTCGAAAAAGTGGCCTGGGAGCGACAATTGAATCCTCAATATTTCCTTCCCTATCTCCAATGTCAGCTTCATGAGCAATAAGTTTCACCGATAGGTCAACCAATTCCTTTTCCGATGAGTCTACTGCTTGTATCAGCGCTTCTTTCTCAGTTTTCAGTCGTTCTGTCATGTCAGTTAGTTTTTCAGATCCTTTTTGAAGCTGTTCGGAGTTCTTTATAATAAAAAAAATTCTAATAGTAAATACAAGTTTTCCAAAAAATCAAAATTTCAAGCGTACTGAGCAATAAGGTTACCCATTGTTCCAGACAAGTAGCACTGTACACTTGATGTAGTCTCCGCAGGAGGCGGCCTGCTGCGTTTTGCAGTAGCTCAAAACGTTCGGAAGAAAGTCCTCCCATAGCATATGCATTTGGCTGAGGTTGAACAAAGTCTTGTTCGGAGTGTAAAGTTGGTTTAAATGGTGACAGCGGTTGCTGCTGTGGACTCAGTTGTACAGAGTAGACTGGAGGGTCCTCTTGGAACGTGATTATCAGCACTTGTATTAAGAGCAGTAACTCTGATGAATTCTACGAAAAGGAAACAAAGAATAGTTATTTAATTTGTATCTTTGCATTGTTCTTTATTGAATAACTGAAATATTTACGTGCTTCCACTCTTCTATATACGGTATCATTACTCTGCCATCGGGATACACTATTTGTGAGACCTTTATCCGCATTTCGGGTGTTGGACAGAGTAGAACCATAGGCGCATTGTACGGATACGACCTCAGCAGCCACATGTCTACCGGGATATTGTAGATATTACCTAAGTAACATTGAATAGAAGTACGTCACAATCTCATGCAGCGATTCATTCAGTTTTAGAATACCTTTGTAGTTAATGGGTAGCGTTCCCGTTAATTTAAGTAATGTCTGTTCAGTCCCGTCTCTAAAAACTGGAAAATATCAATCTGATAAGGTGAAGGTACTTAAGAAGGTTAAAAGGTATCATTGTAAATTAAAACATTGCAAACTTACTAAATGTGTCTCGCTGAGGCTGGAGTCCAGGATACTGAGCAATTACTTCCAAAACATCTTGCCTTGTACGCTCGATATTTCTGTACTATAGAATAATGTTGGCAAATACTAATTGAGCTTTTAACTAATTGATTTTAAAAACTGATATAATCTTTTTGAAATTAGAAATTAATACTCACCTCTGCAGAGATCAATGTATCATGGATAAGTGCGTCGAGTTTTTTATTAGACCCCATCGATCAAATCAATAATTGATTATTTAATTTAGCTAATTTAACCACAACTAATTAGGAAACACAGGGTATCCAAATTTGTTATAAATTTTCCAAACTGCCTTGTCAAGAGAAGACAAGAGAACGGTGAGTCATGAGAGCAACATATGACTTCTGACTGATGGGGACGTTTGAATTTGCCTCCTATTTCAGGCCTAGATTTTGTACTATTTAACAGTGGTTTTAAAATGGCTTCAGCATAAATGCTAGCAATTTTAGAATCAAATTCTAATGCCCTAAAGGTCCCTAATCCAACTTAATTACCACCCCTTTATTCCTAGGTTGATTTTATTTAAAAAAAAGAAGTTGATATAAAACTTATACATTATTGATTTTTAGCTTGTTTCCTTAGAATAACTAATTCAAGTTCCAGTTTCTCCTTTTCTTTTGCCAGTATTTGCCCTTTCTCTTCTTCGTTTTGTAGTTGTCTTTGAAGAATTTTGATTTTCAAATCAGTTTCACTGCTTGGTGCTGAAGCAGTGCGATTTGAGGCTGGAGCCGGAGGCGGTGATTGCCGATAAACCATCGCTCCCATTGTAACCTTCTCGGGGCAGTCAGCTGAAGTAACCAAAACTAGCTTCCATTCCTCCGACTGAAGGACCTCCCTTTGGCAGATTTTCGGTTCTAAGGGTATATCTGTTAATCCGTGACGCACATCAGAGCGCATCGCCTTCGGCGGTGAAGCCTTCTTTACTGGAGCTGAAATTATAAGTAGAAAATTGGTAAAAATTATTTGAAAAAAGAAAATTATTGCCGATTCACTTTGAACTAACTTGGATTTGTGTTGTTCACCGTAAGCTCAGTGCCCTCCTCATTGTCTTCTTCATTTGAATTATCTTTCTGGTACAGCTCATCCCTAAGTATACTTTGGGCGAGGCTGAGTTTAAATTCTTTCTTGTGAGTCTTTGGGTCATCGTCATCCTGATCGTCCGTATCATCGGCTTCATTGATTTCTCGTTTGGAAGCTCCCTATTTTGCAAATTAACAAGCGGGTTCTAAAGTCGTTGGTATTCGTTGACGACATTTAAGACAAATTAACTTACCCGAGCCCTATCTGCCCGTTTAGTGTTCTTCCACCAATTCATGAGCTGTGATTCTGTTCTCTTGTTGGAATAGGGTTCAGAGTTGAAAGCAGTTGTAATCCTTTCCCAAGCATCCTTCTTTTTGATGTTCGTACGTTTGTCAGTCTTCTTGTTCTCAATTATATTCCACTCTGCCCGAAACAATCCACGGAGCAATGCTTCTTCACGATCGTTAATTGATTTTCTAACTCCCTTGGTTTTATAACTTTTCATTGTAAACTACCACTGTTTAAAAATATAAACTAAACTGAAAAGTCGTTTACTGTTAAAAATTAAAATGTTTAAACTGAAAAGTTGTTTACTAAAATTAATGTTTACAACTCTTGTTTCCTATTGTTTACTTTTTTTTTTATGAAAACTCGGTTCCGTTTCCATTTCAAAAATATTACATTCCCGCCCCATCGTCGAATCAAATCGAAATCAGAGATTTCCTTCAAAAATTTGGATACATCTACTATTTTTTTTTTTTCGAAATTTCGAAACAATTCGACAAGTTCATTCAATTAATTCAGCGTGTTAATTTGCTTGACTCATAACCTTTAAAAGTAGTTGTGAAAGCTTGGGTAATTGGAAATAAAATGACGTTTGAAAATGGAACTCAGATATGGATTATACAAGTTGTTTCTGTTTGTGATGTTTATTGTGACTGTGTACATCGAATACGATTGAAGAGAGCTTAGCTAAGCATTTGTAACCTCAGCTGCCTGATTAAAATAGTACAATTAATAATCAGAAAATTTGTCATACAACAACTACGAAACACCTCTGCACTATTGTTTTATTCGCCCTCCACAGTTCCAATTGTTTCCAGAATAGTTTCGAACGAAAACGGTGCAAATGGATAACCTTGTCCAGCGTAGAACTTGTTCTGGAATTCCACCCTGAAACATACAATTTTATTATAATTTAAGGTGCAGAAAAGACTGCTGTGAGAGATTTTACCAATGGAGACGCAGCGTGTGTAAAAATGCTGAGAGCCCTTCCATTAGCACAAGAATCCCGATCGTAAGACCCGCCCAAGCCGCAAAGATGAAGTAGAGCACGATTCCACCGTACCAATCAATTTGAGCCAACCCAATACGCATTACCATTCCCCATAGTACTTCCGACAATTCTAAAGAATTTATAGAGCTGAAATATGGTTCTCCGAAAAAATAACTTTTTTTTAATAATCTTACGTGCATGCGCCAAGCTCAAAGCCCATAGTCGAAGATAGGATGCCGTATTCGAAACACAACCTAAAACGTATTCGATGGTGTGAATGCCTTGATGAATCAAGATCTCGCTAAATTCCTCGTTGTCATGTTCTCCTCCAGCCGGAATCCCACCATCCATTTGCATTTGAGTGTGATCTTGGTTGATTCCATCCGCCAAACTGTTTAGCTAAAGCAATTATTTGTCATTTAAAAAACAAATCCATTTCCATCATGTTGAGTAATCCATGACATACCTTCATGTGCGCCAACTGCCTATGCTTGTAAATTAAATATGGTTTCCCAAACATCAACCAAGGAACGCATGCTAGCGCAATAACAACAAGGAATTTCTGGAATCCCTCCTGACCACCATACATGTACGGTTCACAGTCCCCGACCTTTTCTGTGGTCTTGAATAAAACCATGTTGATGAAGAGGATCAGCACCGAAGGGGCGCAATGAGGACCCGCTGGAACACCTACAGAAAGGATTTTTTTTGTAATTTTGATTTAGTTTTAATTAGTTCAATGCGGAGTGGCTTACCTCCCTCGGCATAGTAGGAGGTCCATTTGTGAAAAATCAAAATACAGAGGTAGAAAAAAAGGAAAACCATGAAAATGACTTGAGGGATGAAGTCACAAATGATGTTAATCCTCTTCTGGAAGAACTTATGATTCCAATAACTTATTGATATTCCAAAAAGCATGTGAACCACTCCGATGATAATTGACACTTTCATCTTGTAAGCGTTCAGAAATTGAATCTTGTTTTCGGCAATCTTCAGGACAAATTAAAAATTTTTAATACGGATAATATTTTTATAATCATAATAATTCTAATGTATTTCCATACTAGAGTTACTACTGGATATTATCTAGATATCTAGATATTTAGTCAATTACCTGCCAAACAGGGTCAAGTCCAACGAAATATGGAGTTCCGGCATAAGCATCTCGTGGATCCAACATAACCTCCTTTTGTACATACAGCCATTTAACACCCATTCTCTCGGGTACAAACCACTGAGATCCAAAGAGGTTGAGTGACTTGGAGAAGAAATCGTTGTAAATCAAGCCAGTGTACATCGAGAAAAATCCCATGAGAAGAATGATGTAGCGTCCCCCGAAGAAGATATTCCATATCTATCGAGATTCGAGATATTAACATCGTTGTACTTAAATTCAATTGCCGATTCCATTTACTTAATAATATTTAACAATTACCTCGCTATTGGACTTTTTAGCTATCAACGGCTTCTCATTGAGAACCATCCATCCGGCAAACAATGTCATAATAAGTCCATGTCCAAAATCTCCAAACATTACGGCAAAGAGGAAAGGAAAAGTGATTATTGCATATGGAGCAGGATTTATTTCTCTGTAGCTAGCCACGCCATAAGCGTCCACCAAATTCTGGAACCCGCGCGTAAACTTGCTCAAGCGAAAATACGTTGGCGGTGTTTCCCGGGTTTCCATTCGATTTAGAATTGGAGGAACACTACTCCCTGACCTCTCCTAGAGAAATCACAGCATTGTAAAGCAATAAGAAATATTAGGCAAAAAAAATCTTACAGTTCCACGGCGTAGCGATAAATGTATTGCTTCCAGGTCAGAAACTGGAACCCAGCATTCAGCAATCAAACACTTTTGCGTAACGTCAAGATTGAACAAGTTCAGTGTATGGTAAATTGCTTTAATTTTTCGGACTTTTGTGAACCAAATTTTAATGTTCTTAGCCGCGGCAACGAGAACTCGGTGACGATGATCCTGAGTTTGACTAAGGACCTATCCAGCAAAGCTTAAATCTTCAGTTTTCTTACAAAACGTGAAAAAAATGAACAGCTCACAGTATTCAAATCTTCGATTCTCGTCATGACCCCAACTGCCATTTCGCGTCGATCGTTTGGTGTCTCGGGACACGGATACAACGTCGCTCGAAATCCTTCACATATTTTCTTGACGCGCGTCTTGAGTTGATCTCCTTGGAAAAAGATGATAAATACTGATTTGTAAACTTGATCCCCCTTAAAAAATACCAAGTTAAGAGTAATTAGCCATAAATCACGTAAATCCATCATCAATCGAGAGACTAGTGTCAAAACACAACAAAATGTAACCACTAACCGTCGTTGGGTCTTCCAGTGGGTTGTCAATTTCAGCTTGTCGAAGAAACACATTTCCGCGACACGCTCTCCAGAGAAGACGCTCAAATGCTGGTATTCGCTCCCTCAAAATAACACCCGCAACAAATCTGTCCAATATAATTATAAATTAACCAAGAGGTTTTACTAAATCGTAAAAAAAAAGAAAATGAAACGTTTCTGGGTTAAATTTTTGAGACTTTGGCTTTTCCTTTACCATAATCACATGTTATTTTATGTAATTTTTCTTTGTTACTTTATTACTCCAAAATGTAAGGTTTATACTGTACTCTACCCCAAACCTCGTACGGCTGCAAGGCTGCCTAGTCCAAACCTTGTGAACATAACTTCATCAGGAATTAGACTGGTTCCAAGGGATTCCCCATTTTCAGTAACTCTCTTCAATAAAACGGTTTCATTAACTTTGACTCTATTGATAGTTAGTTAGAAATGATGCAAGGTCTCAAAGTTAGAACCAATCATTCCGCGTAGGACAAATAGTCAGAAGGAAGAACCAAAGCTTTCAGCTGCGCTGATACTTTGAAGATTTCAAAGCGTTTAGTGAATTGTTAGGCTTAGCGTGAGTTAGTGTTATTACCCCAGCTTCAGCGATTGACCACCAGCCCTAAGCCCTTCTTCCCCAAGCAATTGCTGCTGCTCATCTTCTCGACTCGGATCAGCCATCTGAGTGTAGGAGTATGCATTATGACAGTAGCTATAATCAACCTGAGCCAACCGACATGTTCATATCGAAGCAATTTACGGATCGCAGCCAGCACGCAATGCAAATTGGATGCATTCCAAATTCCAATTTCGAAGAACAAAGCACAGGGAGGATGCAATTAGAGACCGAAGGGAAGAGAAATATAAGAAAAAACATTTTGAAATTCAAACATGCAACTCAAATAACATAAAAATATCGTACAGCATTGACTAAAAAAAGCAAAAACTAGGCTAATTAAAAAAAAATAACTCCAAGCAGGACATAGGACGAGAGTTAAAGCCAAAGCACACTACTTTTCTTTTTCTGTTAGTTAGCCACCAACTAATCGAAATCACCTGTCAATTCAAGGCATCCACTTAACCTACCTCGTCAAAGAATACTTGCGTCCTCCTTAGTATATGTTTGAGTTCAGTTAGTTCCAAGAAATTTCGTTTGAGAGCCTCAGAATTTTCGTTGACCTCTCTTAATTCGTTCTCCAGGCGCTCAAATGTTGCCTATAATTTAACTTTTGTAAATCATGAGTAGGGGCATTAACTCAAATATTTCCAATACCTCCAGATCAATCATTTCTCTTGGCTGAGGAGCCTCCACGTTTTCCCCAGAGTCCATCATCGGTATACCATCCTTCTTAATTTCCTTTTCTAAATACCGAAGCTTCCTCTCCATTTCGTCGCATCTACGTACTTCATTGACGAATTTACGTTGGAAAATATTGACATCAGGGTTAAGCTGTCACAATAATCGCACAAACAAAAATTATACATAGGCCAACAATTTTGCCTTCCGCAGAGTGTATCGCTAACGTAAGTAACTTACATCTCTAAATTGTGCCAATCCCAATTCACCCAATTCTGAAACACAGGCGTAGGCTGCTTCGCTCTGGAGAAATAGCTGGCAGAGGGCCATTTCTTCGCTTCTAAACATTGACCCCATGATCACTGGATTTCAAATAAATCGCGATTTAATTAATGCAGAGCCGAAAAGTTTTTAGTTCTCCCTTTCTCAAGCAAAAGGGGAACGCCCTTTCCTTCTTCTGCTACCCACGTGGGGCGGTGGCAAGCACAGCCCCCATGCACCGTGGAACTGAAACCGTGGAAACCGTTGTCTGGATCTAGAGGATCCGATCTAAAAAAAAAATGAGGGCTGACTCAACGCATGAATAGCAATTAGAATTGGAGCGACCAGTGCGACGACGTGTAAGTCGACCTCAATCGGAGGCTCGTAAAAATCGATATAAATTCCAGCTCCTTACCCCTTCACTTTCACTCCTTCGGCTGAATCCTAATCCTGAGTCACTGAGGCGAGGCGAGGCAGTGTAAACGAAGTTAATCAATTAGATTAATTGATCAGGGATTAGCGATGATTAATTAGAGCCGATTGCTCTAACCTCAAAAATCAACGTCATAAATAAATTATCTGAAGTGTCAAAGGTCAGCTGTTAATTGTTTACTTTAATTTTAATTCCATTAATTGAAATGGCAAAACGAAATTCTGAAACTTAAAACGTCAAATTTCATAATGGCAAAATACAAACCCATTGGATGATTGTAGCCAATCATCGTTGAGTGTTTTGCTTACTTTGTCATTTCGTCCGATGACAAAGAGCATTAAGTCCTGTTAGTGACCCGGGAAGAAAGCCCGCCAAAATTCAAACTAATTTATTACTAACTATTTTCATTTGAGGATCATTGACCTTACCTCTTTAATACTTATCTGCAGCTGTGCCCGTGCGTAATCGTTCAAGTGTACTAATTAATCTTAATTTAGTTAATTAATTATGAAGTGGCAATTCTCAATTACTAATTAAGATTTAGCACCGTCAGCTCATTCGTTCTCGCTTGTTTGTTACAGGTAAACCTTTCTTCATTTAGATACGCAAAGAGCTTAATCTATTTTGTAAATTGACGTTGTTTATGTTGGTTTTGATTGTGGAGGTAAAAGAAGCGATCCTAGTTTCTTCTGCATCCGTGTTTCTCATTGAAAAGGCTGAAAAAAGCGTACAGCAAAATGGCCCCATCAAAGAAGCGTATATTGCGATGCTGTGTTCCAAACTGTGATTCGACTGAATCTCTGTTTGGTGACGACGACGACAATGGAATTAAATTGTATAAGTTTCCGTCGGATAAGCCGTTGATGCGGAAATGGGTGGCACAGATTGGAAGAGGCCCCAATTTTATCCCTACAGACAGGTCGAGAGTTTGTTCGAAGCATTTCCAAACTGGACGGAAAAGCTACAAGGCCTCCCACGTGGATTATATCCCAAACATTTTTTGGTACAATACAGTTAAGAACAGCGAATTTTGTTCGGGGTGTCGGCGCAAAGTTTGTAAGTGCGACAAAGAGCAAGATGGCAAAGAAGTAGAGGCTCAGAGTCAGAACTATGACGAATTCAATGAAAAAGAAATGTTTCGACTTCTCCAAACTATCGAAGCTGAAACAGAACAACTGGAAGTTGAAGGTAAACGATATTGAAACTTTTTTTTACCGGTTGGTTATAAAATAGGTTTAATTTCTTTCACGCAGAGCTTAACAACGTGGAGCTAATGGATCAGACCGAGGAGGAACCGGATGTTACTGAAATTGATTCATTCTTAACCGAAGACTGTACCACTGCTGAACCAATAGCAGACTGTAGTGTTAATATTATTGCGAGTGCGTTAAAACCATTACTTTGCGAGACTGAAACCACCTTAAGCTTTGCCTCTGTGGAAGTCGAGAGAACGAATTTTGATGAGACAATTGAGTGTTGTGTTCGAGGAGAGGATTCTGTTGGTGATGAAATATTACTTCGTCAGTTTCGCAAGATTAACGTCCCACCCGAACCGGAAGTGTCGAATGAAGACGCAAGTTTACATCAAAGAAACGCGAACGCATTGGAATCGGAAACTGAATACGCAAATGCTTTCATGCCCGAATCAACCTCTGAACTAGAAAATGCAATCGATCCTGTTATTGATTCAGAACTATTTCATGGCATAGAAATTGAAATCGAGCACAACCTTCCGGGGACTTCCGAAGAAAGTATGATTATTGAAGCGTTGCCAGATGATCATCTCGAAACTCAAGACAACACTGAAACGAATGCTGTACTAGAAATTGAGTGGAAACGACGTGAGAGACTTTTGTTGAAGAAACACAAAGCTGAAGAAAAAAGAATGGGTGAGTTGATGCGGACTAGTATTTCTTTATTTTAGTTTTTCCTAAACTGTTAAACTTTTTTTTTAGTTTTGGAAATAATCCGTAACAATCAAGTTAAAAATCAAGCTATTGAAAAGCTAAAGCAAGAGATAAAGGAGTTAAAGCAAAGTCAGAAAAATACTCAAATAATAAAGCTTCAGCTAGAAAAGAAGATGCAAACGGAGTATGAAGATCTTCGAAAGAATGACATCAAAAATATTCTAGACGAAGCTAACTCCAACTTATCCCTTCTACAAACAAGATGGTCGGAAGAGAAGCGAGTTCTCATTGAAGCCAATTCTGCTCTTGCCAGGCTTTGCAATGGTGAACTTGAACACCTCAACGATCTGCAAGCTGAGTTCATGTGTTCAGTAATATCCGCTTGTTCCGCTCCAGTAGCCGGAATCCCTCAACCACAAGATACACATGCCCCTCCTCAAAACTCTTTCAAATCCTTACACTTTGAGTCCTGTTCCGATTCAGACGAATTCATGAAATATTTTACCGGGATGCCAACAGTACAAGATTTTAACGACTTTTACGCCCTTCTAGAACCAAATGCCAAGACCATGAGTTACTGGAACGGCAAATCGTGGACAGTAAATCCGCCAAAAGCTAGAAAAGCCAAATCGAGTAAAATTAATCTAAAGAACCGTCTCTTTCTAACCTTGGCTCGCTTCCGCCGTGGATTCGCCACAAAAGAACTTGGATTCTTTTACAGTTGCGACGCCACCTACATTTCCTGCCTCTTCATTACGTTTTCAAAGTTAATAGAAAATGACATAGTGGCCCTGTTTCTGAGAAACTACGATTACGTTCGCGAATTCAGCGAATTGCCAGAAATTGTGCAGGCACATTACCCAAAATTATACGGGACGCTTCGACTAATTGAAATCCAACTGGACAATCGTCACACTTTTATTCCAGCCGCTGCTGCAAAACCTTCATCAAGCAGACTCTCCCCTTCGCACAAACTCCTCTTTCTCTCCTCTCCAAGTGGAAGGCTCGTTTTCATTTCTTCTGCGTATTCAGCATCTACTTCGGATCGAGATGTAATACTGGAAAGTAAAGTTTTGGAACTAATTCCAGAAGGATCGGAAATATTCGTTGAGCAGCAATTTGAGGTCCACAACGAGTGTGCAGCTCGGCAGGTTCAGCTACTTGTATTTCCTCAGGAAAGCACTCCAAAGACACTTTCGGAAAATGATCCATGGGAGCTAAAGCTGTTAATAAAGTGTAAAAGTCGAATTGAGAAGCTGGTTGGACTGATGAGATACTTTGGTATTTTTGACAAGGGCATTCACTTGGTTGGGAACCACGCCAGAGTGATACGTGTCGTCCTGCTTCTGCAACATTATATTGACACGTATTGCAACAAAACACAGTTGCCGAGCAACCTACAAGTAATTCCCAACTTACCCAATGAACGTAAATAAATCACCATAATTTATCGCCCACAATCAGTGGTTTCGATTTTTACTGAACGTGAACTACGAAATTGACAAACGTTAGAAATCTTGCAGAAATTAGCTTTTTTTTTTAATTTGCGCCCCACAATTACTAATTTCTGTGGTGGTCAACGCCGCAATTACAACGCTAAAACTTGACTAATTCCTGATCCATATGGTATTACAAGTTCCCATTTCCTAATTCTAATGGTATTTAAAATGGTGCCTTACTCTCGACAAAATGGTCTAATGCGGATCTACAACTTACTAATATCTAGTAAGTAATAATTTTGACTTTAAACAGTTTTGTGTCTTAAAGTTTTTAATTTAATAATTTCCTGCTGTGGCAAATGCTTTTGAGAAGTTGAATTTCTGAAAATATTTTGATAATACAATTTAATTTGTATTGATACAATTTTTGTCAATTTTGTAATACATTCTTGTAACTTTTTATTTTTGCAGAGTCGAGCAGGTAGTGCACATCCTGACATAAAATCTAAGAATATTTTGGTGAGCAGCGGTAAGAACTATGATCGCTGATTCTATGTCTTGTCCGTGACGCGCGCACAAATGAGCTCAACGTGGCCAAATCCAAAAGTTGGGACAAAGCGTTGACATGTCCCCAGAAATACTGGACGAAAGGTAGGAGTCAAAGGTCAATTTCGTGTTAAAGTGAATTTGGATTTGGAAAAGTTCAACTTTAACTCTATTTTCTTTCCTTAGCATCAACATGAAGTCAGTTGACGCCTTCAAGGAAGCTGACGCGTGTACGCCGTGGGACTCGTCCTCTGGAAAATATTTTCTACCCAAAAATAGTTGTACCAGTTACGAATTTTACTCAGGACTTTTACATGAACTACTAAATTGACAAACTTTAGAAATCTTGCAAAAATTAGCTTAAGCCTTTTTTTTACTGTGCGCACCCAAGTAACTAATAAGTTGCCTTTCCGATTTTGTCAGTCTTTCTAATGTATACTACGGCTAAAATAGGTTTTAAAATTAAGAGTTTCTAATGGTGCTCAACGCCGCAATCACAACGCTAATACAACTTGACTAATGTTTGGTAATTGTAACTTCCCATTTCCTAAAATGCTATTTAAAATGGTACCTTACTCTACACAACATGATCTAAATGCGGATATCTACAAACTACAACTTACTAATGTACTAATGCTAAAAACTAAAATTTACCTTACCGAAATAATTCTGAATCTAATTAAGTATTTCGTAGAAAACAAGGGTAATAGAGACTACAAACTCGAACTAGAGCGTAAAAAAGCTCTGTTGACAAAGGAGCTTAAAAGTAGTAATATTGTTCGGCGACAGCATTCAAATCCAAATTACAAGTAACATTTAAACAGTTTTTTTAGTACTCTTAGGGTAATCTAATCGAATTCAAATTGGTTTGGTTTTAAGGTTGCTCTAAAGCAGTTAAAGCTTGTTTTTTAAATTCAACACTTTGGATTATTTTGAGCGTCCACATCTAATTGCTCAGTGGATTCCGAAATGGGGTTTTCGGTAATGTGAATGTTTTTAGCTCCTAATTCTAGAAGAGGATCCTCAGCTACGTTTGTGAGGCCCGAATCCGAACTTCCTGGAGAACCATTTCCAGGTTCCAAAATGGAATCAGGGGATTCAGAATTCAATTGAATAAGAATTCCACTCGTAACTTGTAATTTGGGTACTGCGAAAGCATTGAGGCTTCCCGAAGATCCTGCCGTAGAACTACTTCCTGCTCCGCTGTCTACAGACATCTTACGATTACTTGCAATTTTTTGACTGGAAAGGCACGGAACTGTGAAAATATCATGATCAATATTAGCTTTACAATATGGTTACCTATTTCAAAAGAAAAAAGAATAAAAAAAAAGTATGAAGCATGCTTTCCAGCTAAACAAGCAGCGCACAAAATAACGTTCGAGAATTTGAATTGAAAGCAAACAAAGCATTTGCACTGAAGCAGCATTAAAAAAAAAGCATAGTTCTAGAAGTTGGCTGACAATTTTTAGAAGAATACAAAACAAAAACGAAGTCAAGTCCTTTAGCGTAAAATGGTATTAGAACCACTATTCGAATTTCATTTAATGTCAATGCCCCGGTTCCCCAGCAAGTAACTAATTGAAGCTTAAGTAAAATGTGCAAATAAACCATGCCCTTATTATTGAATTTTGCAAAATAAAGACTTACATAACATAATGAATGCAAAAATTGTTGTGGAACTTTAAGTTTTTTTTTTTTTTGTGTTTGTAATAATAATTTTTTCGCAGCACTTGCACTTGTCTAGTCTCCAATCTTCTTCACCATTTAGAAGCATTTACCTTCGGGTAAGGAATTCTTCCGGAATAATTTTATGGCTGAAGTTTTGAGTTTGAAGAAGAGAGGAAGAAACAGAAGTGTATCGGAAAAGAAAAGTAAAATAAAAAATAAATAAGAATCATTATTAAGTACGGTAGAGCTGTCATCAGTGTAAATCAAATCACTTTACAAAGGCTTCACCAGACCAAAGAATGAAATAAGGCAGATCATTATGTCAATTCTGTTTTCATACCGTATCCCTGACCCTGCAGAAAAAGGCGAAAAGCTTCAGATAGTTTTGCTGGTTGTTCTTCCAAAATCATTCCACAATCTTGGATCTGAAATTACAATTACTTGACACACAAAATCTAAACAACTTTTTCACAAACTTCAACTTTCTTTCAAAAATCTAAACGTTTTCGAAAAAATCTAAAGACGCTACAAACTCACCTTCATCCATGTGGAATTGACAGGATCAAGACGGCCATTGAACGTGACTGTGTCATCGACGTGTGGCGAAAGTGCACCCGTAACGTTGAGGATCGGCGCACGGATTGTGCGTACATCTGACTTCCTCAACGGATCCAATTCACGCGTGATGTCAAGATCAGTTCGACGAATGTAACTGTCAATGAAGAGTCCCAGATTGGCTGGGTTGACTTGCGACTCAAAGTACTGGCGATAGACGTGCGTCAAATCATGATTGCGATCTTCATTAATCTAGTAAGAATTAAATTCAAGATCAGAACTTTCCTTTGACGTAATCTCACGAAATCATTGATTAGTAAGCACGAAGCCTTTTACATTTCCAAAGTGATGCCACATGAGGTAGTCTAAGACGCCCTGAGTCATGGCTCCCTTCGTCCGTAAGTTCCTTGCATTTAGTTTCTGATATCCCCACTCAATCCAGCCTGTCGCTGTTGACAAACAATTGACGACGCAGAGTGCATCGATCTAAACAAGATAAAAATATTGTTTACAATTCCAAAATGTAAAATTATCATTTACATTTATGTTCGATTAACTAAGCTCAATAGTTCACCTTGTCAGGATACGCCAAAGCGAATCTACAGAGAATATTTGCCCCAGCTCCAACTCCAAATCCAATAATACGCCTTATTCCATAGTGAGTGACAACTTCAAAAACTTGTTCAGCCAATTCGTCCATTGTTGGGTACACATATCTAATCAAAATTCAAATTGATCAAATTGATTTCAAATTCAATTTTAAAATTATCTGTCCCAGTTTTACACCAGACTGGGAACGGCAGTCTAACTACTAATTTCTGACTCCAAGTCCGGACCAACGCTGAAAGAGAAAACAGTAACTTACGTTTCAAACAGCGTTGCAGCCCCCTCTTCTTGTCCAGGAGCATTCATATGATAGATGCAAAAGTTTTGCAACAGTAATCTCATGTCCACGAAATTGAAAAATGCTTGGAAGTTGGAAACGTCTTTAAGAAAGACAAAATTGGATATCAAAATGAATAAATTTCTAGGGCTAATAAAATAATGTAATTTTAGCAAGTATTTTCTTACAGTTGAGGCCAAGGTCATGATAGGTCACAATCGCTGGTTTGGATCGATCCCCTTGAATTCCTACCAAAATTGTCCCAAACTTGGTTTCCACTCTCTCTTCCGTGGCGAGGCCTTGACCGCGGCACAGTGTCCTCGCGGAAGGAAACGAAAGCTGAATATTCTTCAACTCCACTTCGTCCATGCTTTCCGAGGGATTGCAACTAATTATCAAAAAAATCCGAATTGTAAAACCTGGTGGAAAAGTATAGCAAGACAATTGCTCAAAAGTGAAGAAGAAAATTCACCGAAAAGCTTGAGTGCTGTGAGAAATATTGGCCATGGTTAATTGAATTGAAGAATGTGAGGAAGACGCGACCAACCAGGTGAAATTGATGTGAAGAAAAATTTGGAAAAAAAAATAATTCAAATCCACAAATTAGAAAAGTAATTTAGTTATTCAAGTAAGCAGAAAGGCATAGAAATTAAGCTCTTAAAGTATGCAACACTTGCACTTCTGTCACTTCACATTTCAAACTGACAATTTCTCTTTCAGACGAAGCTCAAATGCAGTTAGCTTTAGAGGCGTAATCAGTAATTTTGGAGTTAAATAATCTTTGAAAGTGGAACACTTGAGTCAAGTACTTACATAGCTACTAAAGAGATAGGGTACAAGATCGGGTCAATAGAATTTCCAAGTTACTTAATAGTCAAAAATTTGAAATTGAGGAAAGTTTAAGGGAGTTTTTCTGAGAAAGTTCTCATAAACACCTCTCATATGTTGTTCTAATGTAAAATGCTGCTAGTTATTTACCAGTTTTGAAGATTACTGGTTGGTTAAATTGGTAAATTAAATAATAAAAAACTTAAATTATCTTTAATTCGATTACCGAAGAGCAAAAAGATGGATGGGAAGAGAATACAAAATCAATAAAAACGTTCCCCTACAATTTTCGTAGAAGGGTCTTTAAGCATCTTTTGTTCATCCCCTATCCAAAAAGCGGAAGATTAAATGCAGGGGGTGAAAGCAAGTGAAAGTTAATACTCCATAACGAAATCTATTGCATCTTGCGCCTTTCTCCAAACTTTAATTTTGACCTAAACGCTACCATTAACACGCAGTAAATTAACGTCATAAAACATACGATAAAGCGTAAGCGATTGAAGAAGTGCCATAAAAAAAAGTTAAGTTCTCAAGGTCGAATTTTTAAGTTTGCGAAGCATCGAAACATATCCAAAAAAATCTTACCCCAGCAGAGCCGCTTCCTCCATGGAAATTGATGTCGGCATTCTCTTAGTCCTCTCCCTGTCCAACACAAATTGTAAGAAATACTTCGAAAAAAAAAAACCCAACTGAATCTTCATAATGTGCAATTAAGTGTTACGTATAAAAATCAAGCTTAACAGTAATAAATCCGTAACCTGAATATTACCTAGCTTTCAACATGTTTCCACCAAGTTTTAAACATAAATTAGTGAAATGCAGCGTTTAGTGAACACAAATGACCACAGGAGTCCATTTGCCGAATCGCTTCGACAGGACTCGAATTTTTAGTAATTTCGTGAGTGAGTGACCATAAAGTGACCAAGACCGAAGCCACCGTTGTACTGAAATGGACAGAACCAAGAACCTCGCCAGATATCCCACTCAAAGTGGGACAGGGAACAAGCAAAAAAAAAGACCCGCTTAATGGAATGGAATGCAATGTCCAGACCGGAAATTGTAGTCTTATGCCCACATATCCACCTAGCCAAAGCCACCGCTAGCGTTACTTCCAGAAATCAATAAGTGCTAAAGGTTGGTTGGTTCGGTAGGAAATCCACAACTCCCAATTTTCGCAATCGTACTTCCCAGCCAAACCCAAAAGCTCAATCAATTATTCATGGATTCAATCATTAACGCTTCTTTATCAATTCAGAAGTGGATCACATCCGACGCGATAGTTCGTAAACACAAAATAAAAACGACGTATTTATCCCGAAGAACCAAATAACAAAACCAATTAAACGTAGGTAAAAGCATGGAGTATTAAGAAGCAAATTGAAATTACAAAATCGTCGAAGCGTGTCTATGAAATCATTAACATACACACACCGACTAGTGCATTGAATTACAAACTCAGGTTATTAAAATAAGGTTGAGCAGTCTATAATGAAAAAAATCTGCAATGGTGAAGCAAGCAGCGTTATATTGCCATTTTGGCCAATGTTACCTGGACTGCTGCAAGCGACTATAATTTGCTCCAGAAGCAGAAAACCGTTGTTGCTTAGCTGGAGCGCAGGGTACATTTCCGGCTGAATTTTCATGGATGTGCGGAAGGACAAAGACGCTTTGAGAGGACTTAAGGCGTCCAGGTCCATTATTTCCACGGAAAAGCTTCCGAACTGAATTAAGAACGTTGAACTTTTGAGGTGGCTGAACGTGATAGTGGCCAGCATCTCCGCCATCAAATGAAGCCCGCGTCGTACTTCGGTAGACATCTTGACTCAGACCTTCATTTTCTTCCACTCCATTTGCGTTGTTTAGCGCTGAATAGGAACTACTAAATACTGATCTCATCTTCTAAGATGATGGAGGATTGGAGGGTAAACACACAATAAAATACGCGCCTACAGTATCGAAATAGCGTTTAGGCTGGCGGACCAAGCTGCAAAGTTCAATCAAAAAACAACACTTCAGAGCGTATTATTTCTTTCAGGGAGTAACGAAATTATAAAATAGATTTCGAGCACTGCACAAAACGAAGGGTTGACCCTTAAAATAATTGCAATTAACAATCACAGTAAAGCTCACACTTTAACCAGATACTAACTGACTGCCCGGCATGTAAGTTTTCAAAGGATGTAAAAATGCAGGCAACACTGAAATGCCTTACTTGCTCGTCCTGTGGTTAATTTTAGAATAACATCCAGCAGCGTTTGCGGTTTGTTGCTAAAGCTCAAGCTCTATTCAATACAGTTAAAATGAAACAGTTCGTTGAAGCCAAAGGAAAAGACCATGCATCTATTGTTGAACTCAGGGACGATCTAGTACTATCAATTTCAAGCATTAAAACAATGGTATTACCAATCTTTCTTTTGATTGTTACATTCTACAGGAAACGTCAACTAAATAGACACCGAGTCAAAATGTCTAAAAAATTAAGACAATGGAAATACTCAAATACTTTTCTAGTTAAATTGATTAAATTGTGAATAGACAACGCCCCCAAAGGAGTCGTCTTACACAAAATCTGATATGATTTTAAGAAAATAAAATATCCGATAAATTATTATCCAAACCGCTCACAGATTATTCTAATTAACACTATTCTAACACTTAAAAAAATTCTGGGAAAGAAAAGTGATGACGATAAGCACTATAGAAAAAAAAAGGCGGAATACTAATAATAATTTTGAAATTGATTTCACAAGGATTGAAACACTTTCTTCCTAAAAACCGATTCAAGTAATTTTTAAATTAGGAAACGATCACCGATTTGTCCAGCAATTAACCGCACAAGCAGGCACCTGATACTTTTCTTTTATAATATGGTACCCTGCTAAAGTAATTTAGAAATCAACTTTTTGCGATTCCAAAGGCAAAAGAAAGGCTGGGGCTTTGCTTTTGTTCCAGATTACCGTGCCAAGCACCCACTGCTCTTCCCTTCCAGATGAATAGACAGGAACCACCTTGGTACTGGCTTGCAGCAGGTGAAATAATTAACAGAAAATGACGATGGACAGGTACGGGCGGGGACATACAAAGGTACACCTTACGTTGGTCCTCATATACGCTTAAATCCCTTATAAAGTGGAAGACCGAATGTACTTTACCCCTCTTACAACGAATTACGGTTCCTCGTGATTATTTATGCATTATTCCATTGTAACCTGATTATGCTGCTAAGGCTGGCTTTAAAAAACCAACGAAAGAACAGTTCTCAAAATATCAATTTGAAAGAAATTATTGTTCCTATTGTTTCGATAGGATATGATTTACAGATGCAAAAGACATTACATTTCAGTAAAACAAAAATAACGAAAAGATATAACGTAAAACGATGGGATGACTTGTTTTTTGTGAAATCTGAATCTACAATTCTGTTTTAGTCTTACTTTATAACAAAAAGAAAATAATGCTGTACTTACATTTTCTTGTGTTCCTGTTGTAAGAAGCGTCCCTTGATTCGCTGATCGATGTTTAACGATGTTCGCTGCCTCCAAAGTGACTTGAGTACCTGCGCAGAATGTTACTTGGCTTTACAACTACTGCATCTTTGGCCTTACTAACCCTAATTTACTAATTTAAAGTCTCTTCTGAAACCTAATTTACTAATTGGGCAATTATAGTACTTCTGCTCCTCAAGAAGCGCATCTTCCCCACCCAACTATGCCTTGAAAAATCACGATGCGATATCTGTACAATTCAACACAGCTGAATGAAGCCAAGTAGCACTTAAGACACTTGATATTGATTTCGAATTCGAACTGAAGTCGTACGCATTTAAGAAGAGCATTGCACAACATGTAATCTTCAAGGGAAATATTTTTTGTCGTAATTTACTACTTTTCCTGTAAAAATTGCCGTTAATCCCGGTAATAATTCTGATGTTACACGCGCTTTACAGATTTCTAAAAATTGTGTTGTTTCGCTGTCAATCAATCAGCGTCTTCCATGTCATGTCAATCGTTTTAAAATCATTTAAATTCACAGCCATATCCACTACAACCGTAGAATATTGAGGTACTACTGATGCGATACTTAAGCAATACCCTTCATTTCTGTTGCGGTTTAGTTATTCTAAAGAAGCCAAGATTACCTTTCACCTTTCTTTTGTGATTAGTCAACGACCAGTAACTTCCTTCGTAAAAGTGTTTTCGTCACCTTGTCTTGAACTTGATAAGTGTCCTTAAGTGGTAACTACGATGAGTGACTAGTCAAGTGGATGTAAACAATAGGAAAATGGAGCGTTAATTAAGAACAACAAATTGATTTTCGATAAGAGATTAGTGAGGTAAAAGGGCAAGGAGGGCTCAAGAGATAAGGAAAGGAGTAAAGTACCACTTCCCATTTCATTATTTCCACATGTCACGTGACTCATAAAGGGGCGTGGCCTCCGCCCAAAATTTCGTGAAAACAAATCACTTTTCAGCGTCCAGTAGCCTTATCAACATCAAAAACATAATTTATGGCTAATTAAGTGGAAAATCATTAGTTAATTCAAATGATCATCTTTATTTAATGGTATGACTTCATAACAAATAAAAGCTAAAATACGATCTACAAATCAAACAGATTCTGAAACACTTTTGCTCCTCAATGGGGCTCCTCAAGACGATCACATCTCATCACTTTCTAATCACATTTGAAGTGGTTATCGATAAGTGGTTTAGCCAACGTGATTAATTAGATGTCGATTACTTTTAGATTAGATAAATGAACAATTAAAGTTAACCTTGTTGTATGGTGACATGACAGAGCCTATGTCCATCTTGTGTGGGCCACCTCACCTCTTCTGCTTTTGAGATCTTTGCCCTCTAGTTCCACTTAAGGCCACTTCGACGTGGAGCAAAAAAAAAAACGGACCAATCAGAAGGCGCCTCCTGGCTCAAACTTTAATGTCATTCACTCATGCTTCGGATTCGACAGATCTTTATTATTTCTTAAGTTAAACTAAATCAATTAAAGTTAGTTAATTTTAATTAATTTGGCCAATTAATTAAAAGTAGCTTCATAATCTTAAAGGCTTCCACCACCACAGCAACTTCAGCCGGATCTCAATTTCAAAAGGTTTGTCGACATTATTTACAACACAGCTGGTGGCCGGCTGTCAAAGTTCTGTTTGCATAATTTCGGCAAATGACACGTTTCAGTTAGATACTGGATGCTGGATGTACTTGGGAAGTATCCAGTATTCTTTTGACACGCGACCTTAACTCTAAATTAATTAGCACAGGTTGTCATCCCATATCGATCAGACTGCAATGTATCTTCCAACTGGACTACTTCTAGCCCTTACCGTGGCCTTAACGCTGGTCCAAGCGCGTGAGGATTCAGCGTCACCCCACGACAACGAGCCAAAGCCTGACCTCCATATTGAAGTCTTGTTCAAACCAGAGGAATGTGTAGCCAAGTCACAGAAAGGTAAATGCATTTTAAAAATTAAAACAATGAAATAAGGTTTTAACGTATCCATTGAAATCATATGAGTTGAATTTACTTCCCTCTGGTTAAGGGATTATTGCAGTTATTAGGCTGGTTAACTTACCGATGCTAATTTTCTAGGTTCACTGCTGAGTATGCACTATAGGGGGACATTTGAAGATGGGAAACAATTCGATTCAAGGTAAATGGTTAAATCTATCAATTAGAGGCGGAGTTGTGCAATGTGGAATTTTTGTTTCAGTTATGACCGCAATCAGCCTTTCAGCTTCCAAATCGGTGTGGGTCAAGTTGTCAAAGGCTGGGACCAAGGGCTCTTGGACATGTGCGTCGGGGAGAAGCGTAAACTAATCGTTCCACCACATTTAGGATACGGTAAGTAACGTCAATAGTTTTGCAGAAGTTCTTTATGAAATAACGAATTGGAGCAATTGATTAATCATTAAATTAACTTCAAATAGTAAATAGTCAAACAACCAATTTATATTTACTAAAGTTTTACTCGATGCATTTCCAGCAAATAGCAAAACGTACCTCTGCTAACAGATCATGTTTTTTTTTATTTTCTAGGTGATCACGGCGCAGGAGAAGTCATTCCTCCTCATGCTACTCTCCACTTTGAAACAGAATTGCTCAATATTGAGTATGAAAGAATAGATTATAATTTTATAATGGATATAAATTTATAAAACGTATGAATAACTGTATCTTAATCTTCAGCTCTGCTCCTCCAACCGAAAATGTCTTCAAACAAATTGATACAAACGATGACTCTCAATTGTCTAGAGATGAAGTAAGACTAGTTTTTCTTTCGATTTTGTGTTGTGGTCATGTGACTGACCTATTAGAATTTCACTAAATGTTCATTATCGTTTCTTATTACCAGGTCAGCGACTACCTTAAGAAGCAAATGACCCAAATGGACACAGACGAGAACAAGATCAACGACGAAATCCAGAAGGCCCTTCAAGACCACGACAAATTAGTCGAAGAGATCTTCCAGCATGAGGACCAGGACAAGAACGGATTCATCACGCATGACGAGTTCTCGGGTCCCAAGCACGACGAGCTGTAATCATGGAGGCTGCTGCAAGTCGAAGCAATATGAAGTTAACAGTGGTGCAATGAAGCCAAATACTTAGCAAAGATCATTTACACCGAAACAAATCACTAGTTATCTCTTAACTCTTTCATACTAATTTTCCAGAACTCCTTCCATTTGTCATGGTTTAAGTATCTCGAGAGCCTTATTTAAGTTTTTAAAAAGTTAGTATTAGAGGGGAGAGTCGGGAGCTTACATTTCCAAATTAGTTTGGGAAGGGGTCACTTATACTTCGAATTAGACAGTCTGACGATACTCATTCATTTATTCCAATACAGCTGAAATTATCATAACTACTTAAAATATCCTTGTTTTACTTAAAACTTAATTAGTATTCTAGGATAATGTGATTGACCTGACTCGACAATGTTGTTATACGGACGCCAACGTACTCAGATTACGGACTTCAAAACTAATTTCTTGCAAAAGAACGCTTCCAATAAAATTGAAAATACCTATGTTATGTTAGCTCATTATTTCATTATTATTATTTACTACACTGCCTCATTTTTATGAATTTATTAACATACAAAATCAAAACTGTTTACAAAATTTAATTGAATCCATATAAAAACTTGACAAAATAATACGGAGCGGCCTTGAAAGTATATTTACAGTTGAAAGGTGACATGACGAAAGGGGATTTTGTGACAAATGTCACAAACGATTATCCGGACTCAATTCTTCCCTCCATTGTCATCCTTGCCACCTTTAGAGGAACCGGGAAGGTTCTTTTCTGAAAAGTAAAAAAAAAACATGAAACCAAACAAACTCGTCCTAGAACCATGATTTTCATATGAATTTATTAGGGCCTCCTGTCCTCTGACGGGCTCATTTGGCTAGTTAAGTGTATTTAATATTAAAGAAGCGCTACTTTCCTTTTTGAAAATAAGGAAATTTCTAAATACTTTAAATATTGTGGCAATACTGCCACTTATCCCATAATTAACTTATTAATTAACTTATTAATTAACTTAATCAAGTGACGCTAAGCGTCACTTGTCCCTAACCCATTGCTTCCACGCGCCGCCCTGTGT
>VYYI01000016.1:0-90533 GCA_021029175.1 Bilobella aurantiaca | reverse complement strand
GTGGGCTTAACCACTGCAGGTGGTATTCGGATTAGCTTTGGCTTTGGATTGGATTTTGGTAGGATTATCTGCAGATTCCAAATAAATTTGAATTGTCGGATAGGATTTGGGCGGATAGGGATTGGATTGAGTTTGGATAGCTTTTCAAATGCATCCGCCTACTGATGAAAATCTAGAGACTGACATCGGCTTTCCATTTCATTTACAAACGCATTTTGAAAAAATAAATAAATTTCCTTGAATTAGAGCTTAACGACCCTTCAAAATTGGAATTTAGAAAAGAAAAAAAGGAAGTTGGATTCTTTCACCTGAATCAAACCAACACGTTTTTTATTCTATTCAATTTATTTTGGAGGTTGTACAATGTACAACGTTACAATGTCCAGACCAAATTAAACAGTGTTAGTAAATACCCAGAGGAGTTGAATCTTCTCAGACTCCATTGTTGACCTGCATTCCAATATTTTCAATAATATTGTAGGTAACACAATGTAGCAAAACTCGACTTCTGGATGTCTAATTTCCTTTGTTTTTAACTAAAAACTACCAAGGATGTAATTATTATTAATACTTTCCTTTAAAGTGGGGAATTTGTTTACCAATATATTACGCCCTGGACTCCTATATTTTCATCTTTCTCGCACGATGTTTTCAGTTTGACCTTGACAATCTTATTTTCAGTAAACGAGCTTTTTCTGACGTCACGCAGTGTTTGTATTCTCGGACTGAGAATTCTAAAAATAGTGGTTTTAGAAAATGGATAAAAGGACAAATCCTTGGAATCGCTGGACTGCGATTTTACGGGGATTTGAACCCTTTTATTTCACTAAATAGATAGGGAATTAGATCAGATTTCTTAGAAATCAACTCGAGGTTTTAGAAAATAGAAAAATGAAGTCAGAACTTCGGAATTGAGATGTTTTAAGAGATAGTAAAGTTTGACTGAATGAAAGGACAAGGACAAAACGTATTTTGTCAACTTTGGACAACTTTTGAAAATTAGAAAAAAAACTCGATAGCTAATTAGAAGTAACTAGAGCTAACTAATTGTTAATTCCACAAACACGCAGGTTGAAATAATAATAAGGCTTAAAAGTGTTATTTGGAAAATTATCTACAAGTTTTAAGAGCACATTGAATACAAGTTCCCTTCGGGCTCATACTTTTATAAATAAGATTAGTTTGCCATTCCACGTCACCCAATATTAAGCATTTCCGGTTACAACAAATTAATAACAAGGAATAAATAATAAGGTTCCTAAGTAAGAGGTGCAGTACAACAATAAAAACGTAATCTAAAACGAAGGACCATTAAAAGATGTAACTTAAAATTTCTAAGGTCTTCCATCTCGATTTCAAAAAACCTTTCTCTTCAATTTAGAAAAGAAAGGGAAAGTTAATGTTTTCTTTAGTTGTATTGAAAAAAAATTGTGTCAACTTGTTTGTTTGAATTATAAAGGAAAAGCTATTACCCTGTATTTACTCCTAATTAGCCATGTTGTAGACTAAAATTTTGTAGACATGCTCTTCAAATTTAGCCCAGCTAACTATAGTAAAAATTAATAAGATTATCATTACGCTACTTAAGTGTACTTGCGTAAATGGATCCGGATGCCAAGAAACCGCAATTATCTCATGCAAGATAGAATGCACCATCGGGGGCTTGAGATTAAATGTTTAGTAAGATTAGTGGCTAACCAATCAAGCAACTGTGACAAACATTACACTAGCAAATCTTTAATAAACGTTTAAATAACGTTGTAAAAATATAACGAACTAGCACTTTCTAGGTTTAAAAAATTCAAGTTCACTTTTCACTGAAGAATATTTTCGTTTCCGGAAATGTTGAAGGAATCTAGTCCATCTTCGTCTAAAATATACTCTCTCACCATCAGTCAATGGATGTTTCTGCTCTCATTTTTCGCATGCACGGCTTTGCAAGACGGGATAGCTTGTCTTCCTGGACCATTATTTCCGAAAAAAGTAAAAACTTTCTACTTACTATTAGTTAGGATGCTTCATACAAACATTAAAAAAAAAAAAAAAAATTTCATCTTTACAAATGATGGTTTGTGAATTGCTACACAAATTCTTTTTAATTTGTGCAAATCGATCTGAATAGGCAGAGGAGAAAGGTCTGGGCTCCTCGGCATACGGTGGAATCATGGGTATGAACGGATTCACAATGATATTGGCAGCATTTTTTGGCGAATACGTAAGCAAATTATAATTTTCTTAAAAAAAAACCAACGAAATAACACCGCTAAAAGTACATTGAATTTATTTAAATTCCAGATTGACCGAATCGGGGTTAGAAAAGTATACATACTGGCCACTTGTAAATGGAATCTGTTCAGCACTTTTTGGGTGGAAAACTCATTATTGTTAATTATGTTCCATTATAGTTCCATAAATTAGGTTTACCGTTAGTTACAAATTAATGTCGTATGTATTTCCCCAGAATGTTGGACAACATGAATTCCTACACGGCTTTCGTTGGTTTCGCATTTTGCATAAAAGCAATCGAAGGAGTCTCAATTGTGGGAATTCAGTACACAATTTATGCAATTTGCTCTGCAACGTTTCCTGGAAAATTTGGAACTGCAATTGTAAGAAATTAAATTTTCTGGAGGAAATGCTTCCAAAAAATAATGACATGATATTGTGAAATTGCAATAAATGGCAGAGTGTTGTTGAAACTGGATATCTAATGGGATCGATGCTGGGACCATTCATAGGGGCAACTCTATTCCATCATATTGGATATATCTGGACGTTTTTGGCCTTTGGAATAATACAAATTGGGATCGGATTAACTTCATTTGTTTATCTGCCTGAAGTTCCAAAATACGAATTAGCTGACCTTCCGGTAAAGGACGTGCTAAATGGCTACAAGCAAATGATCCAGATTCCCAGCATTTGCTTGTTCGTAGTGGCATCACTTTTAGTCGATTTCGGGTCACACTTCATTACTACAATTCTGGAGCCAGGACTAAGAGAAGTACAACAGAAACAAAAATCGATATGATTTAATTTATTTATACTTAATTTGTTTCTAAATTGTTACAGCATAATTTAACAAGTGTTGGGGTGGGATTGATGTTTCTCTACCTGGGAACCTTCAACGTTTTGACACCGTTATGGGGCCTTTTGCTTGACAAGATTTCTAGAGCTGAACTAATTGTTGCATTTAGTTTCTTTCTACTGTCCGTTTCAATAATGTTGTTGGGGCCACTTCCATTTCTGGGGCTACGTAGGTAAAAGTCCCTGAAATTCTCAGAAAATTTGGAACTAATTTGAGTCGTTTTAGGACTTATACTATAACAATTGGTGCTCTTCTTCTCTTTGGGTTTGGCCAAGGAATGCTTAGCGTTTCAACAGTGGTAAATTTCCAACTGGAAGTAGAGTAAGTGGACAGTAAAGTGATAACATTAAGCGTCAATTAATTGGTTGTATTTAAAGAGACAAATCTAGCGGTGATACAAGATCTGTAAGTCAAACGTTTGTGCCAATTGTTCTGGTGGCTGGAGCTGGATTTGGTGGAATGTTCGGCTCTTCTGCGGCCGGAATACTTTTTGAGCATCTTGGATTTGCACATGCCCTTCTTTTTCTTTTCGCTACCCATTTCACAATGGTAAATATGCATGGAATTTCCACAAAAATAAAAATAAATTGCCCAAATCTAAATAGCTTAATGTTTCAGGGATTACTGATATTCTCTTATATGACATCAAGGAGATGCCGTCCACGAAATGGCGTTGAGCCGGAACTCGATGAATTAAAACCAATCTTGAGAATTAAATAATCGCTAGAGTAGTAATTAAATCGTATATTCAATTCAATTATGCTATTTTGGACTCACTTGTATGTAATGGCACTTGTCATTCTACTATATTCGCGTTCATAGATGATTTTCAGGGTCAAATTGATCGTGCTTTAAAATAACTTGATTGATTGATTCTGCATTTAATTCAAGTGCACGGAGTATTCTAAAACCCAATTAGTTGAGTATTTTTTTCAATTGTAAGTTATTTATGTACAGAGGAATCTCCAATATCCGCTAAAGAAAAAAAATCGTAAGAAGTCTACGGCCCCTATTGAGATGCTTATAAATCTATTAACCCCAAGTCGTTTCTAAATTCCTTATGTGCTTGAAGCTGTTAATTTACTGTTAAAAAATCCCTGTGCAAATGTCTTATACTTATCTTACACTTACACATTCAGTATTTTCAAATTACGCTCTAATATAAAGTAAACCATACACAGATCGCTACACCAGATTTTCTTAGCCCACTTTCAGCTTCTCGCTTTTACCTTCGTTCAATTTTTAAAGCCAAACAGGTCCGTCCTAGCGCACAGGACCCACAAAATAAAGTTATAGCCCGCCTGTCCTAGGACCGGGTTGTTTTGCTTGATTATATATTCTTATAATCAAGACATTACACATTCTTCATTACATCCTTGGGTATTGGGTGCAAATAGTTTAAACTTATTTGAATGTATACGTATTACACCAAAAACAAAAGTAAATTACTAGTTACTTATTACTTAACTTCTGGATAGCCTCCTACCCTCAAATTTCTTATGCCCGTCTTTCTATTTACCCTGGCTTAGGGTGCCAAATTAATAAGCTTGTTATTGCGCTTAGCAAATGAATCCGGATGTTGGAAACCGCAATTATGCCATATATAACCTTCTGTGACCAACCTCTTAACTCCCTTGGCGGCAACTGCATAAGAACCCATACCACAGCCCGGAGTACCCATTTCATTCACCTCCAGATTAAAATCCGAACGCATCAGAATAAAATCAACCCTGCATTATAACACGCCAATTAAATGTATTTTGTCGTAACTCAAACAGCTATAAAGTCTTCGGGCACCTACTTTATCTTCAAATGGAGACTTGGATAATCATTTATTCACGATTTACTCAAATCTGTTTTACCGCAGTAACCCTTCTGCGCAGCCGCTTTAGTACCAGGTGGCACCAATTTTGTTAAAATGTAAAGCTAATTGGTCAATAATAAATAAATTACCTTCATCATGTATTTAACGAACTTATTTTTACCATAAAATTACAGATATTATAGGTCCACGGGACACTTATTCGGAGTGAACACCTAGTTTTACGGTAATCAATACAGGTTTGATAGGTGTTGATGGGCATGAGTCTTGGGACATTACTTCAATTTTAATAAGAAATAGTGCTCTTTAGCTGCAGCAACAAGATAGTTTTCCGGTGAAGAAAGCTTTGAGCGAAATATAGTTTGTGGACAAATTTTTCTCCACGTTTTCAATTTAACACAAATTGATGTCCGAGAGGTGTAGATAGAAAGCTGTTCGAGGCACGGTGTAATAAATTTTAAATAAATTTAACTTCAATTAACAAATTTTGAATTTGGCGTAATGCAGGAATGAATTTATTCCGGGAAGTTCGAATAAAATCGGTAGTGAAGCTTATCGGGTTATAGCAGCAGCTCCTTTAATTTTGTTTAGGATTAGAAACAGTGGAACTTATTAGGATCTTCTGTGGCGAGATAAAATGTTTAGTAAGATTATTACAGGCTATCGAAATCCCACTCTGCATACGCGGTTCGTACATGGCTGAAAAAACAAAATCACTTTCTTTTACCAAAGTATTAGATTAGTATTTTCTAAAAGTTCAACAAACTAAAGTCTAAAAAGTTTGAACTTTACCTTGAAATTTTAATTTCCCAATATTTTTCGAAATGTTGACCAAGGAATATACCTCGAGTGAATACGCGCGTAATAGTGCTCTAACTTCGCCAAAAATATATTCCCTCACAATCAGTCAATGGATGTTCCTGCTTTCATTCTTCACAAGCGCTGCGTTGCAAGATGGAATTGCTTGGCTTCCAGGGCCTTTGTTTCCAAAAAAAGTAGTCTAAATTAAAAAATATATATATACTGATTTATTTGGAGTGCTATATTAATCATTTACAATTTAACCATTATTTTGTAGTGTACGGAGTACCGTCTTTAACACATTATAATTATTTCAATAGGCTGAGGAAAAGGGGGTGGGGTATTCCGTATACGGAGGAATAATGGGCATTTCTGGACTTACAATAGTGACATTAGCAACATTTGTTGGCGTATATGTAAGAAATTTAGCCTTCTACAAACCTGATTATTACAAACCGCTAATTACATTACCTAATCCAAATTTTAGATCGACAGAATCGGCGTTAGAAAAGTGTATGTAATGGCCACTGTTGTGAATGGAATGTGTTCAGCATTATTTGGGTAGAAGAACCCATATTTTAAATTTAATTTGGATACATTTTGGTGATGTTGGAAATTTTCATGAATTACTTATTTTTCTAGACTGTTGGACACCGTAAATTCATATTACACTTTTGTGGGTTTGGCATTTTGCATAAAAGCGATAGAAGGAATCTCAGTTGTAGGAAATCAGTACACAATCTATATAATATGCTCAGCAGCGTTTCCTGGAAAATTTGGAACTGCAATTGTAGGGAAACACTTAATATTTATTTTGAGAGGTAATTAAATTTTTAAATTGTAAAATGTTCTTGCGAAATTGCTATATGGGGCAGAGCGTTGTGGAAACTGGATTTCTAATGGGATCGATGCTGGGACCATTCGTTGGAGCAACTCTATTTCAACATATTGGATATACCTGGACTTTTATGACGTTTGGACTAATACAAATTGGTATAGGATTAATTTCTTTTGTTTATCTGCCCGAAGTACCAAAATACCAAATCATTGACCTTCCGGTGAAAGACGTGCTAAAAGGCTATAAGCAAATGTTCGAGATTCCCAGCATTTGCTTGTTTGTAGTTGCTTACATTCTAGTCGAATTCGGAGCACGTTTTGTTAGCGCAATTCTGGAACCGGGACTAAGAGAAGTACTAGCAAAACAAAAACTAGAAGTTTTATTACTTTATTAATTACTTGATAATGATTTATCATTTAATCCGTTTTTGAAATATTCTAGCATCATTTATCAAATCTTGGCGTGGGATTGATGTTTCTCTGCTTTGGAATCTTCAACATTTTTACGCCCTTATGGGGTCTTGTGCTGGACAAAATTTCTAGAGCTGAACTAGTTGTTGCTTTAAGCTTCGTTGTACTGTGCGTCTCAATAATGATCTTGGGACCACTTCCATTTGTAGCGATACATAGGTAAATCCATCCTTTTTTTTTATCAAAAATTCAGAATGCAAGTTTATTTTAGGACTCCTACTACAACAATCGGTGCCCTTCTTCTCTTTGGCTTTGGCCAAGGAATGCTCTGCGTATCCACAGCGGTAAATTTTCAGTTGGAAGTGGAGTAAGTCGAAGTCATTCGACCCCTTGAGCACTTACTAATTAGTTAGAATTCATTATAGGGATAAATCTGTTGGCGAAACGAGATCTGTAAGTCATACGTTCGTGCCAATTGTTCTGGTGGCTGGAGCTGGATTCGGTGGAATGGTAGCCTCTTCTGCAGCTGGAATATTATTTGAGCGTGTTGGATTTGCACATGCTCTACTTTTTCTTTTCGGTATCTACTTCATAATGGTAAGTATAATTACAATTATTATAAATTAATGTAAATTTTACAAATCTAAGTTGATTGTCGTTTCAGGGATCATTGATACTCGCTTACATGACATCCAGGAAATGCCGTCCACGAGCTGGTCTTGAACCAGAACCTGATGAATTAAAACCGATCTTGAGAATAAATTAAACGCTAATTTGAGTATTATTTGATCGCCTATTCAATTCATTTACTACTATTCCTTCAATAATGGCACTTGTCACACTACTCACGCAACTAAATTCACGTCCATGAAAAATATTCTGGGTCACCATTGTTCGTGCTTTAAAATAGCACGATTAACTGATTCTATTTGTATGCACATACACGTAGCATTGTCAGCACTGCACTTGAGTGAATGATTGAGTGATTTGTTGAAGCAAATTATAATAGGTAAAGCGTCAATTGTCAAATTCAGCCCGAACCGCGGCATATGTTAAATTCACCTTAACCCAAATACAATTGGAGGAGGAAGGAATCTGGAGTTAAATAACATAGAGGCAAACAGATTCTAACAGTGCTGGCAATTGAAGTTTAATATCAAAAGTTTGCCAATTTGTGTAGTTAAACTCAAATATTAATTTCTAATTCTGAATTTACTTTTTCCACAATTAAAAATAAATTGAAATTATGCTCACGATCAGTGAATCGGTAACAAAACCAAGTCTTCAGAATGCTACGGAAAAGAAAAATGTGGAAATTCGATTGCGTCGCGAAATTGGACTCCTGGAAGCAATAGCACTAATGGTTGGAGCAATAATTGGATCTGGTAAATTAAAGGGCTTGAAAGTACCAATTAGTATTATAACTAATTTTCAAAATTGTAATTGACAGGAATCTTCATTTCGCCAAAGGGTATTTTAGAGTCAGTGGGTTCTCCGGGAATGTCACTCGTAATTTGGATTTTATGTGGATTTATTGCAACGAGCGGAGCATTGACAATGATGGAAATCCAGTTGTCAATTCCAAGTTCCGGAAGTTACTATACGTACTTTTTTGAAGTTCTTGGTCCAATCCCAGGGTTTGTGTACCTCTGGGTTCATACTTTCATCTTTGGGTAATGTTTAACTCGAAAAAAAGTTGGGATTTTTCATTTTTGTTTTAAATAATAAGGCCGTTCGGATTCGCGATTCAAGCGGTGTCAATTGCCCAGTACATTACCGGTGCTATATTCCGGGATCCAGGTAGCAAAACTACAATTTATATTTGATTTACTGAAAATAACGACGTAATCCAAATCGAATTCTCCGCAGCTTACCCAGCGCCTGAAGCCTCGATACGACTTATTGCAACTCTTGCAATTTGGCTGTTTATTTTTGTTAACTGTTATGACGTCCGTATCAGCGCAAAGCTCCAAAACGTTTTCTTCTTCGGAAAAGTGGTTCCATTAGTTTTAGTAATCCTTTCTGGAGTATATTATGGAGTAACATCAGATTCCGAAAATCTTGCACGTATCTATAGCTTCAAAAATTCGACACTGGATCCCGGAAGGATCGTATTTGCTTTATACTACGGCGGATTTACTTATGGAGGCTGGGACTCCCTTGCATCCGTAACTGAAGAACTAAAAAACCCGAATCGGTAAATAATTTTGTCTAGTTAGTTAACAAATTTTTGCTTTAGAACCTATTTAACGCGAAATTCAATTAAACTTTATTTTATTTTTGCAGAAACATGCCACTTGCACTATTTGTCTCGATACCATTGGTAACTACCATATACGTCCTCACCAATGCTGCATATTTAGTAGTTCTCTCAGAGTCTGAATTCCTTTCATCTGTTGCAATTGGAGTTGTAAGTTAATTTTAATTCTTAATAAAATTATAGTATATCACATTTGTAAAATACCTAATATCCTAATTCTTTTTAAACCTAAGACTTATGTAGAGAAGTTGTTTCCAAGCTACGGCTGGATTATGAGTATCCTTGTATCAATCTCCATGGTTGGCGTTCTTTCAATTAACATTATGACTTCATCCAGGTAAATTATGTGACAATTGAAAATAAAATGCAAAATGTTTCCCTGTAATTTCTTTGTCTAAAAGGCAAGTGTTTATTGGAGCCAGAAATAAGCAGTTTCTGGCTATCATGGGCCACATCAAGCAATCCAGAATGACACCAATGCCAGCCATTGTATTTCTCGTAAGATATATGTCTTTGATGCTTTTTTTTAGTAATTTCTTGCGGAAATATTGCAGAAACTAATTATATGCAGGGCATTTTATCCATGGCTGGTATGGTCACCTCGGACGTATTTGTCCTAATAGATTATACGAGCTATATGTACAATTGGAACAATGTAGGAATTGTTGTAGTTTTTTTCTACCTCAGATTGAAGCAACCGAATCTTGCGAGACCTATAAAGGTAAATGCTATCATATTAAAATGATCACTAAAAGTGTTATTTAAGAAATTGTCTTCCATCTTTCGTAGGTATCAATTATACATCCTCTTCTGTTCTCTTGCTCTACGTTATTTATGATCATCTTCCCCATCTTCAACCGCCCAATCCAATGCAGTGTTGGTATTTCAATTGGATTGTGTAGTATTCCCATGTTCTTTCTATTTTTCAATGGAAGCGGACTGCCGAGAGAATGTCCCCGCCTCAGCATTGTCATAGGTAATTTACTGTTATTTAAACAACTAAAATAACGCTGTTACAAATTCGCCAATATTTTGCAGGGAAAGTGTCAAAACTAGTACAGAAACTAATTGCTTGCTTACCAGAAGACTGAACGAGAATAGTGCTTTTCCTAATTCTACAAATTATTTCTATCCCTACTGTATATCTTTGAATTTGGATTCAATTACGTTTTGATACCATTTAAGCAAGTGTAACCATTAAAATGTAATGAAATCTTATAATCTTATGCAATGCTGTTATTTCGGTAGCTAGCAACACAGTACCAAATCTTCGTTTTGTAAGAATGTTTTGAAAAACATTCAAAGTACCATTTAGATTCATTTCATCATTATTAGTTGCTTTGCAATTGCAAATCGCAAGCAAGCCCTTCGGTTTCAAATAAATAATTTCTGGGAAAATGACGACAAACTTTTTCGCAAGAATAATTTATTCTATGAAAAAAAAAATTGGAGTAGTACCAGTACGAGCACGAGTAGGAATTTACTACGTGTAATGTATTTCAGGTACAAGTAGGATTCAAGTCGGGTTTTGAATTCTACAGAACAGGAACTAGTCGATCTTATGAATGTATGTTATATTCATTCAATGTGTGAATGTATACGCGTAACAACAAGAATTATCAATTTTTTAAATTTTGATCGTCCAAGCTTAAGACTTTTTCACGCGAATCCCAGAAATAGTTATTAATATAATAAGTGATAAGTATTTGCTCCTCGTTAAAGTAATCCAGGATAAAACTTTGCTAACTCAAATTGAATTGTCACGTGTCCCACCAAATTGTTTTCGAAGTTGAGACAACGGCATAATTTTAGAAAATTCTTGCCTCCATTGAGCGCTGTCGAATCCATACATGCGAATTGCATCGCGAATTTGAGGAGACATCACTGGCCGTATCACCGAGAGTATATTGTCAAAAATCCTATAAAAATCATATTCCAAAAATTTTAATTTCTAATTTTGATTAACCCTAATCTAGCATTCAGCACCTTGGAATATTGATCATGTGCACTGCATGTCCTGTATGAGGGTAGTAATTGTCCGTATGGCTAATAAATGCAAAGTAAAATGGAAGACCTTGCAAGAAAAAAAATTATTACCAAAGTTATATATTTCAAGTTTGAATCCACAGTAAAAAAAATTACAGGTAACGCAACCATGCGTCCGCAAGCTGAATCCATAGCCATCAATTACCATGACGTACTGTGTCACATCTTTTCCTGTCGACTTTCTTTGTTCTCTAACTTTAGTCGTTGCATCTGAAATAAATTAATTGGATACAAAAATTAAAACTAATGACCGTCATCATCCACTTAATCCGATTCCCATGTACCTTCAAGAATTCGATCCAAGTATCGTACGAGTGCATCCATCGACCCAGAAAGCGACATGCGCCGGATATCCCATCGACCAAAGTCCCACGTAATTACTGCTCAGCACAAACAAGGGCTTTTAATATTAGTTTTAGACAGGTTGGATTCAGGAAATCTTGCTTGAGTTAACTGGGAACGCGTTTGTACAAATGCATGGTACAGAGTAATTAAAACGTATCTCACCTGGTCGTCCTTCATAATCTACAGCATCCGCATAGTATTTGAATCCCTTTTCCAGCTTCGTCATATTTTCCTTAAGAATCCCATCTATTCTGTTGTCCAGTCGCCATCTATGAGCCTAATTAAAATTGGTCCTTTATAAACTTCTAAATTAAATTACAATTTAATGAGCTCTTGAAATACCTCTTTCAATAACTTCGCCGCATCTCCTATGTTCATGTCCTTAGCTTTAAGAAAAGTAATCTGGAATATTTGTAGTAAATTAGTTCTTTTATTTTCTTGGAATCATTTTCCTGGCTGCATGGTAAATTTTTGGCAAGACTTACGAGGTAAAAATCTTCATTCATGTAATCCCGATATAGGGCTTCCTTCACTAGTGGACGGAACTGAAAATCATATTTAGATTGAAATTTGATATTTGCCAATATTTGGCGATATAAAAAAAAATTCACCTTCTCGATTGCACGTGTTTCTGAGACTGACAATTTTGTTTTAATGTGATCGGATTTGCATCCTTGGTCGCAAAACAGGAGCAAACAGAACACGGTGAACACTTTTAAATTTTGCATGCTTAACGGAGAATGTTGATTTGCAATCGTCTTCTTCAACGTTAAAAGCAACAATGAAGATGCTTTTTTTTTGAAAAGGAAATTATATTTCCCAGGGGCTAATTTACCTAGTCAAGCTTTACAATTCAACCCCAAAGTAATATGGGTGGTTGTGGTAAGCTTGACTCATCGAGCTAACGAGTTTGCAAAAAAAATTGACTTAACATGTTTACTTACAACATTGGACCATTCACGAAACTGTAATTTCTAACAATAATTAAGTCGGCAGAGAACTATATTGCCAAGTAGCACGCAATTTCTTCGCTACTAGAGGCATGCAAGATCAAGAAAAGATGTTGGCTGGATCATTCAAAAACGATTTGAAATTTGAATTTGAAAAGTTTGCAAAAGTCTAGGGCGAAACTAAAGAAAATCAATTTTGTAAAAAAAAACTGTTTGCTTATTATTTACATAAAAATTCCGCCCTCCATTTAATTCTTAGATGGATAGGCAATTAGTGTAACTGGTATAATTAGACAGATTCGGATTTTCGAAAATACACAAATGCATTATTAAAATACTAGAATACGATAAATGATAATGACACAAACTACGATAATGATTTCGTAATCTTAAATGTAATAAGCTTTAACTTACTATTAAGGACAAGGAGGCAAGGTCTAGCTTGCAAAATAAAATCTTGTCCAATCCGTAGAATCCTTTAGCTAACCTTTATAACAAGGTCATTATGTTGTAGTGTTGTAATGTAATCTCAGATTTATATAAAGTGTACAATTCGTAACGCATAATAAATAGGTTCAATTGTGATTTCATAATTTCATCCATTATCATAAACATTTTATACAACATAATGCTAATGCTGGAAAAAAAATCCATTATCTGGATTGATAACAAAAACTATAATCATACTTTCAACGTATATTTTCCCGCTACATTCGGATCATGGCGCTTTCCGTGTACCGCCGAATTGCGGCGTCAGTTGGTTTGGATTGATTGTTTTTAACAATTCATCCTGCCATTCCTTCTTGTTGTATCCGAAAATTTGAATGACGTTTTTCGTAAGTGGGCTGATGATTGGAAGTAGGACTCGGCTCACTTGTTCCCAAATTTTGGGAGTGTTAATGAAATTGAAGTTTTTGACATAGGATGGGTAGTACATTTCGTACTGTGACAATAGGTCATAGTAGAATGGAATACATGCGGCGCAGCCGTGTTGCTTGGCGTTATAGCCATTCATGTCGATGAGCACTATCCCCCATGTGGCATTCCTTCCACGTGCAGACGTTGCGCCCCTTTCTAGGAGTTGCGCCGAGTATCGCTTCATCCGGTCACGCCCATTTCCACGAATCATGAATCTCCGCACGTTCCAAACACCGTAGGGAACGGTAAGTACTACGGTCATATCACCACTTAGAACCTCATTTAAGTGCTTTGTAAACGCTTCACCACTGAACTTCCTTACTTGGATTTCCTTCCAAGTCGACGCCAGCGCCAACTTCGTACGGAAATAGTTTCCCCATGTCCCCCATTATCTCTCCCAAAATCTCGCTTATTTTGTATTCTTGCCGCCATTTCAGTGTCTAAATTTAACGAGATTGAGTTAAAACTGTAATTATTTTGCTAACTTTGGCTAACTAACCTGGATAAGTTTCTGCTTGGCATTAGGCAAATTGAAGTCACGATCCCTCAAGAATCGAAGTAAATACTCATCTTTGCGCATGTAGTCTTTGTATTCCGTGGCATACGGTTCCCCATTACCAATGGAGCGTCTTAACTATATAATACAATTAATATAATAGTCATAACATAACATTAAACTATTAAACTTAAGTCAGTTTAATGACGTATTAAACCTTCAGTTGCAAATCTTACTTGAGCAATTGCGTTGTCTTCCTTTGGAGTATAAGTCTTGGCTCTTAAGATTAGCAGAGAGTAAATGACTATTGAGGGAACGATATTCATGTTGAAGTAGGAAATTAATACTGATCTGGCATTGCATTGCAGGATTTGAAAAGATTTTAATCATTTGGGATTTAGGATGCAGAAGGAGAGATGATCAGCTCAATCTCAGCATGAACCTGTTCTGCAACACTTTCTCAGAAGGTATCCGCTTCTTGGAATTGTCTTTCTGCATCCCACCCAATTTATTTCTTATTACTTTCTTAAAATGGTGCTTGGAATGTAGGACGTCAACAATTATAGTGGTCCATGCGTAGGGTCTTAATATGGCGTCGATTTTGTCATTGTGCTTTCGTTTCAATGACGCAGAAAATTGTCAACGCAGGAAAAGTTTCGTCTTTCTGTTTTATCGAAATTTGTTTAAAGAGTTAAAAAAAATTAACTTATTAAGTGCTCAATGATTTTTTAAACAGTATTTTGCAAAAGAAGCTTCCAAGGGTAATTCAACATATCAGATACCTGGGGTTTATTCTAATCTATGAAAGTTACTGTAATAGTTGGATTTAACTTTTAGCAATAATTATTATTGTTTACCGTAAATTTCGACAAAAAATAACACAAACAAATATAATTTGAGATTTTAAAGGCTAATTGGACGAATGCTAGGTAAAAAAAATAGTAAACCGGAGGACTTTCTTTCAAATCATGAGACAAATACGCAATACTGCGCATTTCATGCGGGAATAGTAGAGTGCTTCATTCCAAGAACATGAAACATCCAACAAAAAGTTTTTTTTCAGGTAATTCATTCGGCGACGATGACTTTGTCAACAAAAAGGTGGAAAGTTTGTCATCTCGTCAAAAGTCTTATATCTGTAGTTGATTACTTCTTAATTTTTTTAGAATCTTGATACGGCTAAAAAGGACTATAAAAATTAAAGCTATTTGTATCATCTCTTTGAGGCGATTCAAAAAGCATGCCACCGTACCGCGATTGCGAGATTGCGACTTAAAACATTTTTTTTTTGTAAATATTCAATTCTACTTATTGAGTCATGAAAGTACTACAGCTATCGTCCGTTTAAGAGTGCTTAGCAAGCAATCAATGATAATGATATCCAAATGCTATTGTTGTTTTTTGTAGATAATATTAAAATGTTCACTTCAAAATCATTGGTTTTGCATCAATTTCGTTTAGTGTCCAGCTAATGACACTTAAAGAGTTAAATTAAAACTAAAAATGCACATCTACCAAGTAATTTTATTATTTTTGGGGGCCGCTAATTTCCTCGTCAGTGTTTCAGGTTCCAATATTTTGTTTCTTCTGCCGATTGGATTTAAGAGTCATACACACGTCTTTGAGCCCTTAATTCAAGGCCTGGCTGCCAGAGGTCATAATCTTACAGTCGTGACTTCATCTCCGTATTCGCAGCTTCCTCCCAATGTTTACCAGATTTCACCAGTTTCCCTGGATTCTGTGGTCGACAGTTTCGGCAATATTTTTGAAGTTAGGAAAATGGGAAGACTCGCCTTCAGTGCTAACTTTAACGTGGATTTATTACTCTCAATCAGCAAGCAAGCTTACGCTAATGAAGAATTTCAACAAATAATTTCCCAGGATTATGATTTAATTATCATGAATGGATTCGTAAATGAAGCGTTCATGGGAGTTCTGCCGAAGATTGGGGCTCCATTTATTCTTGTTACAACAATGCCCTCTCCTGCTGGCTTAACGCAATATACTGGTAACTACCTTCCGCCATCTTTTGTTCCAGTGCCATTTTGGGATTTGACACATCACATGACATTCCCGGAACGCCTCCTCAACTACCTCATTAACATCTTCTTTGACCTCTCCCTGAAGCTAATGTACCGTAGCAAGTACGAAGCGATATATCGAGAGGAGCTTGGCGCTGATTTGCCTGGCTTGGACACCATCTTGGGCAACATGAGCCTCCTTTTCATGAACAGTCACTTTTCTTTAAACTATCCAAGGCCAAACCTACCTGACAATATTGAAGTTGGTGGAATGCACTGTAGACCACATAAGGCCCTTCCGAAGGTAAGACAGAAAAATATAAGTTAGTCGCTGCAAGCTGGCTCTTAATTTCCCAATTAACAAGTGAAAATTTACTATTTAACAGGATTTAGAAGAATTTGTGTCAGGAAGTAAAGATGGCTTCATATACTTTTCGCTTGGATCCATAATCAGAACGAGTCAAATGCCAGAAGAATATAGGAAAATATTTGTCAATGTCTTTTCTCGCTTAAAACAGCGCGTCCTTTGGAAATGGGAAACGGAAGAAATGGCGGATCTTCCACCAAACGTCAAGCTAGTAAAATGGGTCCCGCAGCAAGATGTTCTCGGGCATGAAAAGATCAGGTTCGTTATGAAATATTGCAATTATGGGTCATCAATAATTGTATAATTACCTAAATCTAAACCTATTTTATAAATGCATCATATTCATAATTTGAAGGGTGTTCATTACCCACGGAGGACTGCTGAGTACTCAGGAAGCGGCATATCACGGAGTACCCTTATTGGGTATTCCAGTTTTCGCTGACCAGGACTTGAATATGATGAAATCAGAGGCACAGGGATTTGCCCTGACTTTGGAACTGTTGAACTTGACTCAAATTGAAATGGAAGCCAAATTGAAGCAGCTATTGAATGAGCCAAGGTAACTAAGTTTACTATAACTCGTAATTTCGGATATTGACCATGGTTATGTTTAGGTTTACTGCAAGCGCCAAAAAGTTGTCAAGCATAGTACGGGATCAAACGGAAACGCCATTGGAAAGAGCCGTCTACTGGGCCGAATACGTTATTCGCCATAAAGGTAACAATTTCGACCATGATTAATAATTACAATTATTACTCGAATTCAATTTGTTTCACAGGAGCCCCCCATTTGCGATCTGCTGCAAGACATTTAAACCACTTGCAAGCTAATTCCTACGATGTAATTGCGTTTCTAATTTTCGTTTTTGGCGCAATCCTCTATGTGCTAAAAACATGTTTCATGTGTATTTTTCGTCGTTTTCAACCCAAGCCTCTTCTGGTAAAACAGAAACAACAGAAAAGAAAGAAATTAAACTAAAATTGAATCCCAATATTAATTCGAATGTCAAAAGATTCAAGTTTTATTGCTTTGTCCGCTACTACGATTGACGTACTAGGCTAGCGCAGCGCAATTAATACTGATTTACAAAGTTCTGCATTCCTATACACTACAATAAATTATTGTTCTAAATACAAATCACAACCGTCGGATTGTGCCCCGTAACATGAAGGTTATCCGCAGCTAACCTAGAAATAATCTAGATAATCTAGAAAACGTTTACAAAATGAACACATTTAGAATGCATATTTGAGTTTCTTAATTTCTAAAAAACTGACAGTAACAGCATGAGGAGTTTAAACATAACGAAAACCGTTGAGTTGAGTAAGATTGTTGAGCTTGCGCAAATGGCCACTTCAAAAAGGAACATGGAGCAATAAAAAGTCCGAAAGTTTAAATGCGCATCTCCGATGACTCTGAAGAGGCGTAACTAGCATTTGGGTAGACTGCGGTACGAATTCCAACGTTGTGCTCTGGCAAGATTGGAAGCGAATTACAAAATGACAGTTCTGGAGAAAAGCTTGGGGACAGCGGCGAAGAGTATGAAAGGTCGGCTGTGATAGGGGAACGGGGTACTATCGGTAGGGCTGGAAGAGGACCCCTTAAAGGTAAATTCCCTGGGTTCGGAGACATTTGAGCATTGTGACGATAGGCTGACGCTTTCTTTCTTCCACCGTGACTTGACCCAACCTTATGAGCAGTGGACCTAGAACTATCACTCTTTCCACTAGTGGAATTGTTACAACTTGACGCATGACCTTTGTCACTTTGACTATGACCAAGCTCTCCAAGCAGTCCGCTGTAATGACCCGATGCTACGTCTTCGTTTAAGCGCGCAATCTCTGAAAAGACGTGAGCCAAGGGTTGGTATTGGGGGCCCCAGTGCTGGAGGTAGTCCCAATTGTAGCTTCCAGGCTGCGCTTCTGTTCCTGGATGTCGTTGACTTAAATTTGTTTCGTCTTGACCTTGTCTTGCTTCTGCATGATCACATTCGTCTGCATCCGGAATTTGTGAGTAAATGAGGGATATATCAAAAGGAATTTCGTCGCACGGTACATGGCCTTGACCAATTTGTGAATCGCCAGACTCAGCGTCTTCCAGTATTGGTCGAATTCCAAGGCGTGCTAAATACTCTTTCGTGTTTTTGACTGAATCTTCATCGTCATCTTGGAGGGCAGATTCTGGGAGCATGCCCAAGCTTTCTCGCAGTTTTTGTTCCCGCAAACGCCCTTCGTTGATCATTCGAATCTCGTCATCATCATCTTCCTCAGCTGAGCCCCGCCCACTTGATGCCGAATTATGACTTTTGTCGGACAACTCGCTACCCGGATTCCGCCTCCTTCCCAACTCTGCAAGGTCACTGTACTGTGGACTGTAAATTGAGGCCGGTTGTGACGTAGCACCGGCCAGCATAGTGGAGTGGGCGGTATAGGCTAGGGAATCAAAATTTCCGGTACTAGTGTAGCTAAGATCCATTTTCCTGGTAGGATTTTCTTGTTTTCGGCGAGCTTTATGGCGAAGGTAGCAGAGCAAAGCAATCACGGAAACTGCCAAGACTAGAAGAAAAGCCGCCACCAGTAACCCAATTAGCCAATCAGAAAGACCCGTAACGCTCCCCGTGGTGCCCAATTCGGTTGATGGCGGACCTATATTCACTTGAACGCTGACGGAATTCGATTTTGAGTCGAGCTGTCCCGAGGAAGCCACGATGAGCAGAGAAGTATTAATATTAGAGTGTAGGCGTTCTCGCAGTATGACTGTGCCACTGGTTCGATTGATTTTAAAGTAATCGCTGTGAGTTGCAATTTTGTAAAAAACGAATCCATCAACCCCTTGGTCCTCATCAGTTGCCCGAACAGTACCAACAACGTATCCCGCTTCAGCGTTGCTCGGAATCGTCCATCGATATGCCTTTTGCCTAAATGCAGGTATGTACTCATCGCGAGATGTCACTTCTACTTGAACTTTGACTGAAGTTGCTAGGCCGCCACCGTCGGCAGCCCGGAGCGTAAAATGAAAACGATTGAGCGTCTCGTAGTCGAAAACTATGGCTGTGGTCACAAGGCCTGTTGAAGCGTCTATCTGGAACTTTTGATTGGCGCTTGTTTCCAGAATTGAATATGTCAGATTTCCATATCCGATTCCATCAGGATCGATTGCTCTGGCAGTAAGCACTGGAGTTCCGACAGGCTCGTTTTCAGAAACAAATTCTAGATAGCTGGACAGTAGAAAAATAGGAGCATGGTCGTTAGCATCTTCCACTACAATTTGTAAGGGTACAAGTATTCTTGAGCATTCCGTCTGTGCCAGAACTAGTAGATTGTACATCTTTGATTTTCCATAATCCAATGGTTCCTTCAGAGTAATTGCTCCAGTCATTTTATTCATCTCAAATTGTTTCCAGCTATTTGAACTCCCCGATGTCATGGTGTAGGTTACTGGGTCTAGACCGTGAGGCATTTTCAGTGGCTCAAAGTTGTATATTGTTGAGCCAATGGGCTTCCTCTCCGGAATTGAAATAGAGTATCCTGATTGGCTAAAGGAGAGCAAGTAGCAGTAAGGTGACACTGTGATTCCTACTGTGGTATTGTCGCCACAATTCATGCCTTCACAAGTGGCGGTTACCGTAAGCGAAAATTCTGGCGGTGAGTGCATTGATAAACGCTTAGCCAAATACAAATTTCCAGAATGACCTTCAATACTAAAAACGTTGTCCGCATTCCCGCTTGTGATGGCATACATCGTATGAGTATCTGGGTTTAGCTGTCGCTTATTCTTCGTGTCAAGCTTGAATATAACATTACCGGCGGGAGTATTTTGCGGGACTTCAATGCTAAAAATAGATATAAAATTTTTGACATTAAATTTTAGGTATGAATTATGATCCCTTAATAAAAAAAAATTACTTGTATTTATCAGTAGAAAACTTTACGAGTTCGTCTTGGTCGGAACTTATGTGAAGCCATAAGGTAACTTTCGATGCCAGCGATGGCGTTCCAGCGTCTCTGGCAACTACCGTCAACTCTACAAACCCCGGTTTAATTTCGGCATCGAAAGAATCATTGGTGTATACTTTCCCGTTGGATTCGTCAATTCTCAGTTTGCTGCCAACCGCCCGTGATTTTGCAATATTTGGAATATTCAAAAAGTATTTTATTCCGAAACCATTTGCAAAAGGCGTGTCCGCATCAGTTGCAGCTATTTGCACAATTTCAGTTCCAGCTTCGATTTGACCTGAAATTAATTGCCTCAGTTATTAAACATTCGAATATGTAACTTAATAATTATATAATAAAAATCGTTTTTTTAAAGCACGGTTATAAGGAAGCATCAAATTTCATATAGTTTTAGGAAAATAAAATAAAATAAGGAAAATAGCAAACAATAAGTGTCTAACCGAAAATTACGGAAATATTATAATTTGTGGTCGTTAGTTTATCTTTAACTGGTTTTTAAAAATATTTTCAATACCAGAAATGGCCACCTCGTATACGTCTTTTGAAAAACGCGGCGGATTGTCATTTGCATCTAAAACGTTGATTTTCAATTGCGTTACGGCCTCGTGAACTGAATCTGAGACGCGAACTGTAAGCGCATGACTGTTCTCTTTTTCGTAGTCCAATTCCTTCATCAACCAAATTCGTCCGTCATATTTTCCTAAAGAAAACAATCCTCCAGGATTTCCATTGGACTCGAAACTGTATGATAAATCGGGATGGACATCCACGTCATTGGCCGACAACGTTGTCACCAACGTCCCAATCCTTGTCGCCTCACTGACGCTCACATCAGAAACTGGCGGGAAGGTGGGAATATTGTCATTGAGGTCAATGACCCGAATCCTCAGAAGACATGACCCGCTCATCTGGGGATTTCCATCGTCAGTGGCCATAACAGTGAGGCGATATTCTTCTTGAATTTCACGATCTAGAACAATGTTGGTTTTGATGAGACCCGAATTTGGAGGTTCAATCACAAACGCATTGTCTTCGTTTCCGTCAACGATGTAATAGAGCAATTGACCATTAGCCCCGGTGTCTTCGTCGTTTGCAGTGACCTAATAAAAATATTGGATTTATTTTAATTATATTATTATTATTTATTTATATATATGTATATGGCATATTTTCGTTTTTTTTTTCGTCACAATTCGATTGGATTTAAAGCTCAATAATTATGGATTCTTATGGTGCGCTACCTGTGTCACAAACGCTCCTTTGCTGTTTCCTTCCCAAACTGCAACCATGTACGTATCTTGATTGAAAACTGGACTCGAGTCGTTTTCATCCAGAAGAGTTATAATGACCAAGGAGAAGGCAGTAAATGGTGAATTTCCATTGTCGGGTTGACCGGAAATAAGAAGCGTAAAATTCTGGCGCTGCTCCCGATCAAGAACTGTTGAATTTTTTACTCGAATTTGTCCCGAATTAACCGTCACCTCAAATCCATCTTCTTCATTTCCCCCAACGATTTCGTATTTCATGGCTTGCCGTCTTCCGTCATTTCTCAAAGCTGTTACCTGAAAAGGCGAAAAAGAAAATGTAAAAATTAGCAGTATGTAAAACGATTTTCCTAAATATTGCGCTATTTCGAAAAGTTTTGATGTATTTACTCTGATAACATCCTTTCCGGAAGGCGAATTTTCAGAAATTTTGGCTCGATATTTTGTTTCCGTGAATCTTATCATCGAGATTATGGGAACTTGTCCAATAGAAATTTGGATGATTGCTGATGCTGACAGCGGTGGGAGTCCTTGGTCCTTTGCGATTACTTTCAGATTCACAGGTTGTCCAGACTCGCTTTCCAGGTTGTCTCCCACCGTAATGACGCCGGTACGGGGATGCAATCGGAATTTGTTCGAAGAACTTTCCAGCGCATAAGTTACATCACCGTTGACGCCGCTATCCTGATCTGTGGCAAATATTTGCCCTACTACGGTTCCATGTTTTGTATTCGGAGAAACGTCCAATGCTAGAAATGATGGTGATGTGAACAAAGGTCGATTGTCGTTTACATCAGTTACTATCAACGAAACTCGAGCTTTGGATGAACGAGAATCGTAGATTCCGCCGTCGGTTGCTACAACTTCAAACAAGTACTCGCCAATTCTTTCGCGGTCCAATTTCCTGGAAAACACAAAAGTATTCTTTTTGATAGAAAAAGCGTAAATTTTTTGGCGTTTTTCTTGTATAGTTGTGCATTTTCATTTACCCAGCCACGAGAATAGCGCCGGTCTTTTCATCGATTCGAAAATGGGAGGAGGTAACATTATTCGCAGAGTACGAAATGGCGGCGTTCAGGCCAATATCTGCATCGGTCGCTTCTACGACTAAAACAGTCGTCCCAAGTGGGGAATCTTCACTCAACGTTGCACGATACTCCTTCTGAGTGAACTGAGGTGAATTGTCGTTTTCATCCAAAACGAATATCGTGACATTGCAAGAAGATCTTTGCACTGGAAGTCCTTGGTCTTGTGCCGCGAGGACCAAAGTATAGGAAGCCCTTCGCTCCCGGTCTAAGGGCCGGCTCTTGAGTTGACCTCCATGCAAATCAATGCTGAAAATGTTCTCAGGATTCCCTTGCGTTATACTATACGTAACCTCCCCTCCTCTTCCAGAATCTGGATCAGCCGCAGAGAATGTGTGAATTATGCCCAGCTCTTGATTTTCCGGTACCCTTAGCGCTGGACAGACGAGATGCGGGGCATTGTCATTGGCATCCAAAACTTTGACGAAGACCGTGGAGGTGTCATAGAGGGAATCCATATGAGTATCAAAGGCGAACACGGTGAGGTTAAATTCCGATTCTGATTCGCGGTCAAGGGGTGAATTAAGTGAAATGAAGCCGGATGAGGGCTGGATTCCGAATCGACCATCAGAAGAAGCCTCGGGCAAAACGTAGAGAACCGTATTATTAGGACCTAGGAAAGGAAACGAGTTAGGTTGCATGCAATTCCTTAAGGAACAATTCAAGGCTCAACCGCCCACCAAGCAAGCTCCACTCAATTATCAACTGTCAATAAAAATCAACTCTTAAATTCCCATCAAAATCAAGTTCTCAAAAAAAAAACTACTTGGCATGAACTTTCACAGAAATTTTTCCCACTTATGCACTTGTAGATGCTATTATTCCTGGTGAAAATGTTAAATACATCTCAAATAGTGGCTATTTCAGAGACCTACGAAGTTATTTTGTTTCAAAATGGCGGATATTCTGCTTGTACTTACGAGAGTCTTTGGAAACTATTCCTACTTTGACCACAGGCGTCCCCTTAAGGGAATTTTCCTGGACTTTGGCAAAGTATTGAATTTTTCCAAATCTGGGAGGGCTTCTATTCACTTCGTCAACTGTAACGATTAGCTCTTGAAATGCATTCCTGGGCGGGCTGCCTCCGTCAGTGGCGCTGATTTTCAGCGTGTAAGTACCACTTTCCGTTGGAAAAGGCTTGACAAGCGTAAGCTGTCCACTCTGAGGATGAATTTGGAAATTGACTTCCCGAGTATTGGTAACAGTATACGTAATTTGACCGTTGACACCGCTGTCGTCGTCCACTGCAATAACAGTATGGACCCAACTTCCATGTTTCGCAGTTTTCGACATTGATATCTTCGAATTCGATACAAATCTTGGGGCATTGTCGTTGATGTCATCTAGATATTTAACATAAAATGCTAATTCTTTCCCCAGCACATATCTTTATTTCCTGATATTTTTTGTAATTTCTACATTTTAAGAAAATATAGTCAATTGATTGTGTTATTTTCATACTAAGTTTGCTTCGAAAAAATTGAAAACTTAAAATATCGCTTTAGTTTGAGTAATTATAGAATATTTAAATATGAAATAATAATAAACCTGAAGCAGCGATTAGAAGAAATTTAAATTTAGGCTTACCGACAGAAACATGAAGCGTGATTGAAGTAGAAAGCCGCTTATTATGATCAAGCGCTTGATCAGTGGCAGTAACTACTAAGAAATAGGTTGATTCACTTTCATAGTCTAGTGTTTCATGAACATAAATTCTGCCTGTAAGTGTGTTTATGCGAAATTTTTGTTGCACTGGTTGTTGCATGGTTAGGGAATAATGGAGCAGACCGTTGGCACCACGATCTAAATCCATGGCACTCAAGTTACATATCGCAGTTCCAATTGGCGTGTCTTCTGGAACATGTATGGATACTAGGTTTTCTGGAAATGTCGGCGCTTCATCATTCTCATCCGTCACTACGATGGAAACATGAAGAATGCCCAAAGTAGCACCGGACGCCTCAACTACGCGAACTTGTAAACTATACTCTGATGTAACCTCATAATCGAGCTGTTTCCCCAAATAAATTTTTCCGCTTCTTTTATCTAGTTCAAAAGTTCCATCAGAAGTGTTGGCATGAACTACGTCAAAGATCAATCTCGCATCAGCATCATCGTTTCGCTGCAGCGACCCCACAATGTGTCCAATCGGAGATGCTTCAGAAACCTACGTCAAATCAATTAAAATAAATATGAAGCCGCTGCAATTTTAAAATTTATTTCTGAACAAGTTCGGATTTAAAAACAATGGATCGAACAATGCACTAACATAAAGTAAAATGCTGTCCTTGACAGTTAAATTTATGCCTGAAATTGTAAAATTTACCTCAAATGTGAACCTTGAGCGGCTTTGAATTTGATGAAACGAATCATCCAATTCAAGCACTTCAACATGATACTCTTGCAATGTCTCCCTTGGTGGCACTCCAAGGTCGCGGGCAATGACGATAATAGTATAGGTGGAGCGCAAGTCGTACCTTAGCGGATGCCTTGTACAAATAACCCCTGATTCCCGTTCAATGTTAAAATCTGTAACACGACAAATTAATTTACCCATTCTTCTATATTGATGCTTTGTTGGAAGCAACTACTTTGAAATACAAAAAAAATCTAGAAAAGATGAAGATGAACTACGGTAGTGAAGTTATACGAAAGCAGTCCCAACAATTTTTCGCCTTATATTTTTATTTCAAACAAAATAAGATTATTCAATTAATTCAAGAAACGAATGATTTACCGTCGTCATTTAGCAGGGCGTACACAACTGTACCATTGTGTCCATCGTCCGCGTCCATGGCAACAATTTTCGTTAATTCAGTTCCTTCCGGTTGTTCCTCTCTCACGAGGAGGCGATCATCTTCTGGTTCGACTATTCTTGGAGAACAGTCATTAAGGTCATTGACCTGGACATGCACAATGACCTCTGCCTGTCTTTGCGGATGTCCAAGGTCATGGGCCACAACTTGCAGTTCATGAAGGGCCGTTTTCTCTCTATCAAGGCCCACTGTCGTAGTAATGATTCCTAGTCAACCAGAAAAGAAACCAGTAAAAGACATGTAATAAAACGGGGTCATAAAAATTAGACATTCATGAATTCTCGTTTTAAAACTTTGTATTCCCATCAAAAATTCCAATTAAAAAAATATTTTCATAATTTTCAACTTGTATGCAAATTTTTTTCCCCAAGTACCCAGCACAACACCATTCTAAAAGTTATGATGCGGATCAAAATTGGTGGTATTTGGCGTGAAAGTATTTCAGGTGACGGAAGGGGTAGAAATTCATTGGATTCTGCTAAAGTGTCATAGGGGTAGGTGATAATGGAGTGATTCCATTGTGACTTCTTCTCGTGATGATTGTAGGTGGACAATAATGGGTCCATATAATGGGACACGTCAAGTTCCACGCTGTGGGAACAGATTCCAATTTTCAAAACACCATTCTTCCCATTTTCTCAGTTGGAAGGTACAGGAGCCAAGGGAAGAGGAAAAGGGACTTGGTCCCTTGCGTTAGGATTCGTAGCCCAAGGGCTCCTTGCTACAAGACATTAATCTCGGGCAAAGGAGGAATACGGAATAGGTTTGACTGGGAAGGAGTGACTGACTCTGGAAATAAAGTGCCTTTGTGAAGGGCCCGAGGAGAAATGCATTAGGAAGGGAATTTGTGGAAGGGCCGAGGCAGAAGGGCTGGTGCCCTTGGATGGAGTACCCGTTCTTCATGGTGGAATTAAGTGGCGGGGTCTCAGAGATAGAAATTGTGGAAAGACAAGAGCGTCCATTAGGTGGAAAGGGGTTGACAAGACAAGGGATGCGTCCCAGGCACTTCGTCACTAATGAGCCTCACCTGAGATCCCATCAATTTCAAATGGAGGCTGGAGTCCCTGTCCCTGCACGAAGTATCGAAGGGCTCCGTTGTCCCCAATGTCCAAGTCTCCAGCCCTTACTTCACCCACATATGACCCTCCGCTCCCATTTTCGTCCACGGAGAACTTGTAGAAGTCCTTCTCGAAAGCTGGATCTGAAAATGGCACAGAAAAATATTAATACACAACTTAAGCTTATTTTCATAACTAAATTTTCAGTCATAAGAAGTAGATTAGGTCCACATTTTCAAAATAAAGAAGATTAAAATTAAAAAAAATATCCGCCAAAACGAAAATTCCGCATTTAACAATCCCTGCTACTCCGTGTCCCTAGGAAATGCTGAAGCCTAAAAGACACAATGTGAATCCTTCGCAATTAAAATTACTCACCGTTGTCATTTTCATCCTGAACGGTGATGAGAAGTGTTGTAGTTGCCGAGAGCGGTGGGATGCCGTGGTCAAGGGCCACCACGGAGAGTAAATATTTGTCCGACGTTTCTCGATCCAAAGGGCCTTTGAGGGCGAGGATCCCTGAAGCCGGAAATATCTCAAATAGCCCTTCATAGGTATTTCCGGAGAGGTTGTAAGTGATCCTTCCATTGTTCCCTGTGTCCTTATCTTCGGCATGAATCTGCAATTTCACGTCCATTAACTAACAGTTATTTGTGGTGCCACAGAGGCAGTGAAAGCTCTGCTGGAATTGGAGATTGCATGGAATTACCCTACCTCAATCAATTGGGAATTGATTGGCATCGACTCCGAAACGGTGATGGAATACCCTTCCGATTCTGTGAACCTTGGACTGTTGTCATTGACATCTTGCACTTCGATGATGAGCGTACAGTTGGACGATTTCGGTGGATTTCCATGATCAACTCCACCAATAACAAGCTCATGCTTCTTGACCCTTTCAAAATCGAGGGATTGGAGGAGCCTGATGTCGCCAGTTTGAGCATTTAGGCCAAATAACGCTGAATGCCCGCCAAGAAAACGATAGCCAACGCGCCCAAAGTCACCCTCATCTCTGTCTGTGGCACGGACGTTATAAATTATGGATCTCACTTCCGCACTCTCTGCCACCCAAATATTTAGGACTGAACTTTCAAATTCAGGCGAATTATCATTCACGTCCCAAATTTGGATTTCCACCTAAAGTAATTAGCAATTTTTAACTCAAAATTTGCATTTTAAACTTTGAAAATTTAATTTTCTAAATTTAGTTTCAGTTGGATGCATCATTTCTTTCACTAACTCTCTCACACATTAACTGAAGAAGGCCTATTTCTCGAAAATCATAACGAAGTTTTTCTAATTTAAAAATCGGTGAAATTGTAAAACACACCTCCACCTGCAAAAAGTCGGCTAATTATTGTTTACCTGCGCATGACTAATGCCAGGAGTATTTTCCTCATTGGCAACGACGTGCAAAAGAACGATGTCCACTTTTTCATGATCCAAAGTATTGGCAGTTGCGATTTCTCCACGCGCAGCATCAATTTTGAAAAAATTATTTGGATCGCCTGATGAAATGGAGTAGCTAACTTTCCCCTTTGCTCTACCTGCAGATTCCATAAAATACTCAAATATATCACCATTACAAAACAATTGACACCGTGACAGTGGGGTTCAATTGCCCAAGCTTTTTCAAACAGCCATTTCATTGTGCTTTATAAAAAGGACTCTCGTTTGTCAGGTCAGACTCCTGCTGCGCAACGACTTGTCAAACATCCTCCCCATTCATCGTAATGATAAAAAATAAAATGGAGTTACCCCGAAGTACTTGCAATGAACCCTTGCAGGTGTAGGCCAGTAGCCTGCGACTATTGATAAAATAACAATTTCAAAGTACTTTCAGGTGTGAAAGTCGCTATTCAATTTCACACTTCTCCAAAACCGTGCTCAGCAATTAGCGTCTTCTGTGACAAATCCTGCCGGTGGTGGTAGCTAGAACCCTTTTATTTGATCCTCCACTGCCGATTTTGCACACTTCGCAGCCGCAATTATAATTTGGATGTGACCCACCACAGCGACGCGAGTACCAAAAATGTTATAGTGTGGTTGAATGAAAATATACTTTACCAATCAGCCTTAGGCGCATTTTAATTTTGCGAAATAAGTTCTAACTAGACGTTTTGAACTGCTCATTGAGACAAGGTTTTCAAGGGTCGTGCGACGGCGCTCTGCGCCGTGGGAGATCCGACGGTTTACAAGAACACCTACCGAGCTATAACACGTCCACTTTGTAACCTTTTCTGTCCACTTGGGAAGATATAAAAAAAACTTACTTGCTGAAGACGCAGAAACCGAGCCAAGAATCGAGTTTATTGGAGCATCTTCGGAAATTTTGAACGTATATCGACCTTGAGCGAACTGAGGGCCGTGGCTATTTGGTCCAGATAAATTGACCAAAACTTTGGCTTCACTGGAACGACCTCCAGCGTCAGTGGCCTCGACAGTCAGCTCCCGCTGCAGCATTCGTGTAGGTTCGCCCTGGATGGGAATTCGATGTCGTAATGTGATGATTCCGAGGTCGGGGTTTATGTCATAGTGATGACCTTCATTTCCGCGGATAATCTTGTAGGTTATGGCCGACTTGACCGAATCGGCGTCCATGGCTTTGACGGTCACGACATGGGTCCCTTGACCATGTTCCTCGGGTATCGTGGTCTCATATAGAGTTGGGAAGAACTTGGGATCTATAAGGAAGTAGTACTTAAACTATGGATTCGAGCATGGAGCATAATTTTACTCTTTGGAAGTGGCGTACCATTATCGTTGACATCGAGCAACTGAATGCGGACGACGGCCGTGGAGGAGAGTCCGCCTGTGGACCAAAGGGAAGCGACATTTGTAATTACATAGACACGGGGAGTCAACAAAAGTTTAGAATTATGTCAACAGAGAATTAGGAGAAGGGGAAGATTAGTTTATTCAAGGCGGCATTCCTCAAGGGATTTAAGTATTATCCCAACCAGATCACTTTGCGCAGCCTCCGTATCAAATCTCTCCATTTACTTTTCCTTCAATCCTTTCATAATCTCCTTCCCAAACGAAAGTGAAAATTACACAATATTTCCCTGCACTTCCCAACTTTAGCATTACTCCACAAAAATCCAAACCATTTTACCTTCATTAATAATAATTGCTCGATAACCTCAGAATAGAAGATTTGGACAGAACTAAAATTCAGAGAATCTCTTCTTACCTGCGTCAGCGGCAATGACAGAGAATTCGAATAAATTTCGTTCTTCGTAGTCCAAGGAAGCAGAGACGCAGAGCTCTCCGGTCGAAGCATTAAGGGTCCAAGGAAGCTGAGCCCTTAAGTTGCTCTCACGAATCTTGTAGGTGACAACAGCGTTGATGCCACAGTCGGGATCTGTGGCAGATACCTGGAAAATTAAAAAATGCCATTAAGGATCCCCTCTGCCCACTTTATCGAGAGAGCCTGAAACGGATGAGCACACATCCTTCTTAAGTCCTCGTATGTGTAAATGCGTGTGGTAAGTGTAATCAAAGCGATACTAACCGTCAACTTCATCATTTTTTGATAATGGAAAACGATTTTTGGTGTTCTCATTTCAAGAATTTGGGAATCGAAGATGGATTGGGATTTTGTGACGGGAGTTGGATAGATGATGATTTCCCCGTTGCATGTCTCAGAGACCATTAAACTCTATGTAGTCAACTGCACGAGCATTTTTTAAATTGATGTGGATAGCAAAGTAGAAGATGAAGTAGAATTCACATAACGCAGTGCAAAACAATGTAACTTGTGGACGGCATATTTACCACTCTTGATTTAATCGATTTGTTCAAATACTAATACAAGCCATACTCAAATCTTGAAGCTTTTTTTTTATTCCCTCTCAAGAAAGTATTTCTTATTTGGCGTCGAACTCTTTCAGGCTAAAAACGCAACTTTACGAAAAATCCAATGAGGCACCTCTTCTTCAGCCACAAGCGTTAAAGTCTCATCGGTACCAATAACTCTTAATAAAATTTAAAATTTGAAAATTAAAATACAAAATCGAAAATAACGCCAGGTACACCAAACACTGAAATATTTGCAATTCTACGACTACTAGAAGCGTTGGTTGGAAGAATTGTCGATTAAAATCAAGCAGTGGAACTAAAACGAGTAAAAGTAGATGCGTATAAAAGCGGAAGAGGTCTTTGTGTATCCCATTGGGAATGCAGTGTGCCTCAAGGCTTGAAAGCTGAAAAGTGGTCCTCATTCAAAGTCACTTCTTTTTTATCCAGCTCCTTCCAACAAACAGCAAAATCATCTTCCTCTGATTCTTTACCGAAAAAGTCTTTATTTTTCATCCCCACTCACAAACGCACATTTCACAAGGAAGACGAAAGGAGAAACAAAATTAGAGGCAGATTAGCCTCATCCCTTCACCCTCACCAACAGGAAAACAACCAACTTTTCATCAACCCTTTCTCACAAATCATCCCCTTCCACCACACACATTTACTACAAATAACTCATTTGCATTGAAATATTTTTTTGAATTTCATGTAAAAACCAGTGTCCGTCAGTTTGGTTTGGAAAATACAATTTAAATTCATTAAAACCACTTGGACAAATATACCATAATACTTGAGTTATGAATAACTCAACCATAATAGTTGATATTTTTTAATATTTAATGACGAAACGCTTTCAGTAAGTCACTGCCTCCCTGGCGGTATTTCGCATTTACTCATTGAGGTCGCATGCATTTATAATTTAGCCGGGGGTTGGAGTGTGCTACGCCTTCAACAAGCGTTCACAAGCTGCAAAATTGCATCCAATAATCCTACTTTTTATACAACTAATGGTTTTACTTATGCATTGAACGTACGCAGACGCAATGTCTCTAAGCAAAAATGAATGAATGCAAAACGTTGCGTAGTATGAGCAGAGTAGGGATCGGAAGAAGGTGCGGCTTCACTGTTTTCGCTGTAGTAATTGTATCGTGCTCAAGTTTGGATGCAGCCCTTGGCGATGACATCGTTTGAAGGAGTTTATTTGCAAAAATATGGCTAAGGGCAATTATTGAAATCATATGAGTAACCGCATTCAAATCTTTAACTCCTGCCCACTTTTAAACGGTACTATTAAAAGCAATTAAGATGAAAACTTGATGTGATTCTGTACGCTGCAATTTTTTTTTGTAAAATTTTTTACTATAATTAGAATAATGTCTCATCGTTTTGGAGGTATTCTAAAGTTGCAGATGATAGAGAAACGATTTTTGGGGAAATCGTACGGTGTCGTATGTTTGTGCTAACTAGAAATCTTCTTCCCACTTGATTTGCAAGAAATGAATCCTGATTGGAATTCTTATTGATTTAAGTTGATTCTCTCTGTGATTGCATTGATCCTCTAAGGAGTGTGTCAGGATCGATTGATTGATTTGGACGAATCCTTAGAGGGAGGTGCATGTCCTGATCAGTGATGTGAATGACAGATGAAGTAAAGGAAAGTGAGGTCGTGTGTGGCGAAATTCAGTCGCACCCATCGTTTGACACCTCACTAAGCGTCATCATTCGCTGCAATCCTACAAACGACATCTTGACTCTCAACCTGGATCTTCCGAGATCCAGCAGTTATTAGAGTACTCCCAACTAAATATCTAAATAAGCTAAAATATGATTATTCTGTATTTCAATAATTAAAAAAAACTTCCTTTGCGAGAGCAAAAATGACAAGTACACTTTCAATTTTTGCCAAGACTAGCCAAACAACCCCGTTCTAGGAGGATTTTTTTAAACTGTGCCATCCTCCCCTAGGACGGTCCTACTTGAACGGGCTTGTTTTGCTTATGAACATCAAATCTAACAATAAGTTATAAATAAAGCTCTATTTAATTATTAGCAGATGCATTTCAGCTTTTGAGATTTGCACGCTCCCTCCGTCTTTTAATTTTTTTTTAGAAAAGAACGAATGAGGAAATTCTTTGTAAAAAGACAATCAATTAAGCACCAGGAGGGATTTTATGTCGAAGGGTCAAGAAAGGGTCCACCATCCACGCGCACAGGCTGACCAATTATTTGTCGATTCGCTTTTCACCAAACCGGAAATACGGAACACCTCCAAAGTCAAGTCTGTTTTCAATCAGGATGATTTTTTGTTCTTGTTGAGTACTATGACATCCGTCTCCCCAATTTGAACAAAGTGGACTATGTGTTGTACTATTATTCCGAGAGTTCATCCCCTTCCCATCATCATAACAATTACTCCTTTCTTTTCCCACGCTACGCTCCTTTGCTCATCGCAAAGGCAACATACTGGAAATCTGTGGACCGCAGCCTGCCAGAAGATATAAAACAATTTTGAAAGAAGTTGAGGTAATTTTTATTAGTCAATCTTTTCGTCTGTGTGTGTCATTTGGAATACAGGCTGAATTGGGAGACACTGGAAAAGGGATACTGGGCTGGGATGCGGAGACGGAGGCCTCCGAAATGTTCCTCGTAATTTGGATGGGCTGGAGGAGTGTCCCACGTAAAGGGAGAAAACGAGTACCTTAGATCCATCTTCCTCCATTTTCCTTCATCGTGCAGCAGGTAGGAAAGGATGTGAGAAAGCCTATACTTAAATTTTGGAGCCATTCCCTCCATTATTATCTCTTCTTTCTCAATAACACCACAAGGCATGTCCCACCAAAGCAGCCCTTCGTTCTTGAAAAAGCGGAATCGAGGTGCACAGGTGAGGTGGGATGAGCATAGGAAAAATACAACGGAACAGAAACCAATTTCAAATGATATCATCACCACCAATTTCCAAACCAATCGTCCGAGGAAGCCTCTCTTGAGAACCAACAACCAAAGAATAAGTTGCAGGAGGAGAAGGAGATACAAAGGTTCAATTTTAATCCAATCAAAACCGAGAGCCTCAATTATTTGAAAACATTGATGAGGCAGGTACGAGGGTAAATGGCTTGAAAACTGTTAACCACGTCTGGGATAAGTGCTGTTGCAGCATTTCCTGTCGGGAAAAAGCTAAAACTGGATTTTGGTGATGAAAACCAAAGAAAATCAGATCTGGTTTTGCGACACATTTTGCGCTTTTGAAGAGGAGGATTTATTGGAGTTCAAAAGACAAAACAAACCAAGTTGGTTTATTACACCAGAAACCAAAACCAATGTGTACTTGAAACAAGATGTTGAAACCAGTTCTGTAAGGCCCTTAAAAACCGATAAGGGGTGTATGGGTTGAAGAAGTATTTTTACGATGAGAATAATCTTGGAATTTTTGGAAAAACAGCACATAAAGCCTCGTCATTTGTCAATCGTAAACTATTTTTTCGCATAAACTCAGGAATGGCGTTTCATTTTCGCAGTGGTCTGCATTTTAGTCTTTTCTTAATTCTAATGACAAGGGAAATTACTCAAAAGTTCTAAAAAAAAATTGCAAAGGGTTGTTTTTGACTTGAGCACAATTTTTATGTGAGTCGCAACTCGAAGGAACAATGGGCTAAATTTTAAGCGCTGCTCACTACAACTCGTTTCCCCTAAATTATTCCTAAATGAACATCATCTAAAAAGCCATAAAATGGCCTATAATTAGTCCTATTCCAACCCTTACGAGCAGCAGAGCATTTCAACCTACCCTTAAACCATCCCAGGTGCTCACCACTTTCAGCTCCGCCATTACAAGTAAATTTAAAATTTCTGGAGTTCCGAATTTCGAATTTCAATTTCATAACGGAGTAAAATAAATTTTGTGAAATATTTAATTTCGTTTGTTGGAGAATTCCTTTTTGAGGCTTTTCAGTTGGAAGTGAGTGGGAGGAAAGGAAAAGGACTTTCCATAAGGAATCCCAATGCTTTGGCGCCGCTTTCGGAGGGTTGAACCAAATTTCCGACCAACAGTTACTTGCGAGAAACAATAAAATTGTAGAGTCACAACATATAATTCTATTGTTCGGTTCGGAAAACATAAAAATTAAAAAGAATGCTACATACAACCGTCGAAAATAAGGCTCTTCCTCAAGGAAATTGGTATGACTCGAGATTCGAGAGGCGAGTAGAGGACATCGCCTCCTTTTTCTTTGCCCACAACTTCAATTACCAGCTTCATCGCCTAATTTCGTTTTCAATTCTTGAAGCTTGGAAACTACGCCAAAATGATCAGTCCTCTTAAATAGCTCAACTTTTCGATACGATCAAAAGTCATATTATTCGAAAGAGACAAAATGGCAACAATTAATTTTTCTTGAATATAAGTACAGAATTCAGCATTTTAGGTTCTTAATTTATCCTACTTTTTGGAGATTCGATATCAATACCCTGACGTGGGAAACATTTCAGAATTTAAAAGTTGAAAAATTTCCAAAAAGTCAAACATATCATATTAGAATCTTCGCTTAATGTTGGCTAGATTGGACCCTACGGTACGCAATGTTCATGCAGGTAAATCTCAACCGAGATTTGTGGTTAAATTGGAACAAGTAAAAAACAGCCGCAGGTGAGAAAGGAATTTCTGAGGTTTGCTAATGACAAGTCCAGAAGAAGCGGATAATGATAGGTTGAGCCTTCGTAGAACTCCATATGGCGTTCCCAAGGGTCGCTATCCAAGTACCCGCAGAAAAGGGAGCTGCAAGAGGTCCCTTGGGCCATTTCTCAAGTGGCCTTGTATCTTGCCTAGCTAAGTCAACGCTTTTAGAATTCGAGAAATCCTTACAGAACCGCAGAATTAGTAACAATGAGTGCAAATTTAGTAACACGAAAATATAATCAGCAAATGTAAAAGCGTTAAGAGTAGAAGACTTCCAGAAGCATTCAATCTAACCCACCTCGAATACATTTGACTATATTTATCGAAAAACGCTAGCGAAATTCCATTCTACCTCACTTGACCTCATGACTTGAGAAGGGACACAAAGGGAGGAGCAGCCCTTAGCGAGGCTTTTGTAAATAAGTATTTTCCTTTTGAATCCTTCGCTTCATGCTGTACCCTTAAGTCGACATTGCCTAGGCTAAGGCTCCGAACCTAAACGAGTACTTCGTTTAGGTAACCTTCGTTCCAAATTAAGCCGCCAAGGAGCAAAGTAAATAATAGAGGAAATGATGAGATGAGGAAAATCGTAAGAGTGGTCAACCACTTTGGGTAACAGAAAGCGTCAAAATCTTGAATGCCACACCCCCATTTGCGCAAAGTTGACCTTGTCGCTGGCCCCTACCCGCCGCGGTCAACACATCAATCCACCGTGGACAAAATCCAAATTCCTCTGAACTTTCATGTAATTTTGTGCGTTTTAAATAAGAAAGTAAGATTGAGATTCATATTCAATGATGAAGTATTTCGGAGAACTTATTATTCAATTCCAAGAAAACTAGTCAACAGAAAAAAGAAACTATTTCACACCTTCTTTTGAAAAATTGAAATGGACACTGCATAGGAATTCGAAGTGTTAGAACGCTTAGGTTTTACTGGTACAATAAAACTGGGATAGAATAGGTACTACCTACTGCATAGATGCAGTATTCAAATCCTTTGTCGGCGACAAGTATTAAGCCGGCGTAGGAGTCAAATGCTACTCTAATAAGCACGACTAATAAATTGTACGAAAATTCTAAATTTAAATTCAAATTACCTTCAAAATGCATCTTCCGGATGGTGCATCTTCTGGAACGGAAACATTGTAAAAACTTTGATCGAATACTGGCTCATTGTCATTCACATCTCGGACTTGAATAAAAACTGTGGCAGTACTAGACAGCGGTGGGTTTCCACCGTCGGTGGCCACAACTGTGACGCGTGGAGTTGACTCCGTCTCACAGTCAACCGCCGCCTGCGTCACTATGACCCCCGTCACGGGGTCGATTTTGAACCAGTTCGAATGTGAGCCATCGACAGGGGTCAATGAGTACCTGACCGCGGAATTTTGACCTTCATCCCGATCTGTGGCCACAACCTGAATAACTGACGTTCCAGTTTCAGCCACTTCGTCTACACTTCCATAAAATTCACTATCGCTGAAAGAGGGCTCGTTATCATTGACATCGTCAACACGAATCCGAACCGTTATGGAAGTATTGAGTGTCGGATTGGAAGGATCTGTTGCCGTCAGCGTTATCGCATACTCGGGAAATTTTTCACGGTCAATCACTGCGCCGGCGGCGACTATGAGATACAGGGCCTCATTGCGCTTCTCCAGCGTAAAGTGACCTCTGCCTCCGGAAATCAGTTTTATAGTGACGCCGGAATAGTCTACCTTGCCATCGGGATCACTAACGCTGACGCGAGCGACAAATTCTCCTGGATTTGCGCCCTCACTCACACGCGCACCTCCTTCCTTCGTCAAAAAAACCAATGATATAATTGGTTGATGGTCATTGACATCAAGGACACGAATTGAGACAAATACAGTCGTTTCCAGTGCATGAATCCCACCGCCGTCACGAGCGATCACTACTAACTCATGCACTTCCTTTGTCTCGTAGTCCAAGGCACGGTTTACTGAAATGACCCCTGACGAAGGGTCAACATTGAAATAATTGTCTTTGTCCGTTTGACGGCGGTTGATGGCATAGGACACTTGACCGTTGACCCCAGCATCCGTATCGGTAGCAAAAACTTGGAGAACGGAAGTTCCGGTGGTCACGTTTTCAGATATTGTAGCAAAATACCTGGACTGATTAAATATGGGAGAGTTGTCGTTAACATCGGTCAATGTCACGTGAACGGTCATTGAGCCCTTTAAAGGCGGAATACCACCGTCGTAGGCATCAATCACTAAATTATAAAATGGCGTCGTTTCGCGATCTAGAAACCCATTCACTTGTAAGTCCAAGTACAAGACGCCGTCCCTCTCGCGATGTGACGCTAGTCGAAAGGCGTTGTTGACATTTCCTCCAGAAATGACATATCGCTGCGTGTTGAAGACACCCAAATCCTTGTCGCGTGCCGGTTGAAGTGTTCTTTTCACATCTCGAGGCGTGTTTTCAGGGAACTCGACGCTCATCACGGCGGAAGCGAATGTCGGAGCGTTGTCATTGGTGTCGGTGACCCGAATGGAGACGCGCACCCCCTCGCCATTCAGTGGAATGGCAACAAACGAGTAAAGGTCACGAACCTCCCTGTCCAGTTTGACCTTTGTCCGAATTTCACCATTACTTTGATCAATAACCAAATCAGTGGTATCTGTCCCAACTATTAAGTACGGCGGGGATGGACCCGTAATTGTTCCAATAAGCGTTCCCTCCGGAATATTTTCAACAACGTCAAGGACTAATTCCCGATTAACGTTTCCCTGAGTACTTAGCGTCCATGAGAGGAGGAGCCAAGTGACCCAAGGCCAAGGGCAGTGAATCATTGTATCACTACTATTTCCGATGCTATTTTTTTTTAAACTTTTGCTTTAATCACATTCTCAGAGGACGCACAACGCGACATGATGAATGAAACTGGATTCCATTGGAGAAAGGCTACTTCGGAATGTGTAAAAGTACATTTAACGTTAACGAAGATGTCATAATGGGAATACACCCTCACTTGTGAGCTTCTAAATTACACTGAAGGGTGTACGAAGCATCCACAAGTCTCCAAGTACTTGGGGATACCTGAACTCTCAGCATACAGGTGTGTTATGTAGAGGAATTTTCATCCCCCGCCCCGTGAAAACCGCGGAAAAATACTTTAGTAGGGTAGACCCAGACCGCAGAGAAAGTATTTCTTTCCGTTTGATTTTAAAAAAAATAATGCTTTCAGGATGCATCATTCTCAATTTTAGACCTATTTTCCCCCCTTTCACCATTTTTAAAAGATAGAGAAGTTAAAATTTTAGAAACAATAATTTAATTTACCTTTATTTAAGTAAAAAAAGTCAAAAAATGTCAGATCCGTGAAGGCAAATCCCATGACTTCTTTAAATCATAGTAAAAATTTTGTAAATGAGCAAAGCTTAAGAAACTTGTCTACGACTAACAGCATCTGAATTGATTATACCTACTTGCTGATGCTGCTGTTATGACTCTATACGGAAACTAAGAAACTGCTAAATGTGATTGAGCGAAAATAGCATAAATTGTTTAATTTACAAATATTACAGACCATCCGTAAAGGCTTTTGTATGACCTGAGTTAGGATTATAGTGGGAAATAAGAAGTAAAAGCGCTTCGGGGGTAATCGACCCCAAAGAAAGAATCCCTTTCCTTACCCCTTCCACTCTTCAATAAAATGCATCGAGGGAGGGATGATATGCTGTTTGAGTGATATGGACATTGCAAATGCAATTATGTTCCTTCATAAATTCAAATCACTGTTAATAAAGTATCGTTTTGGAATACTTATTTTGTATGAGGATTTTCAGTTAGGAGTGAATGACATTTCATGCGGTTATAATTACAAATTTTGTTAAATCAAGAATATTAAAAATCAAGCTCTAGGATTTCTTCGCAGCGGAACGTATTCAATCTTTAATTTCGAACATAGTCGAATTTAAAAAATAATTGAAGTTGCCAATAATAGAGTGAAAATAAAAGCATTCTTATGGTTTATTTTATTAGATTTATTGATGATTTGGGTGGGACTGCGAGGTAGCGACACGAAAAACTTAGGTAAGGAGCGACGCTGTTTTTTTTACATTCCGAAAATGATTGACTCTTTTGATACGTTACAGAAACATACTTAAATGCAGTATTGTAAATTACCACAGATAAATTTCGACTAACTTACAAAATTCCAAATTTTACCACTTAAAATTTTTTAATCATATGTAGAATGGGCTAGGCAAGCTATTTAATTTTAGTATTTTAATTTCTTCTATTTGTTTTAATTTTCGTTGCAGAATTCGGTGTTAGTCTGACGAGTCAAAGGCTTAGTGCACCTACAATTTTTGGCGGTTTCGTTGATAAAGTCAAAATTTTCGAAATTTTCAACACAGAATTTTTTTTACCTTCATTTGATCGTCAATTAATTGAAAGTTTAAGTTCAATGTTAATCTAAAATCGTTTTTTACTTCAAAATTTTTCAGGTAATATTTGGCTAGGAACGTCATAAGATTGGTTACACAACTAGGGTATTAGCCACAGGTCAATTCAAGTTCAAAGACGCTTTAACCTTGAATTTATTGGTAATCGTAATTAAGTTAATTAGTTTGCAAGTTTTGGGGAAATATCATAATCGGAAAAGTCGGAAAGTATAACATTCTTTTTTTATATAGATTTGGGTGAATAATAATTTACATTTAATAATTTACATAATAATATAATCATTTATTTAATTTTGCTAAATCTCATTTCGTATTTTGAATGTTACATGAAATATCAATGGGTTATATTAAATTACTTTTGTCGCTAATTCTTACCACTTAATTGTTCATATAAGTTGATTATATGAAATCGAAGCGGTTCAAATTTGGCATAAAATCTAATAATTCTGTTTTTTTTATGTTCTTATTTCAGAGTATTACAGAATACACAAGACAATTTTGACACTAATAAGCGAGTGTCGCTGCAATAAGTGCTCTATAAAATATAATGGCTGACGGCGACCAAACTTTTGTTACTAGCAACGGTGGAAATGGTCAGGCAGTTGCATCTTTGTCAGCTAAATTAGAGCTTGGTGGAAATTGGGCTATACATACTTTTGATCCAATTCGTCATGACTTGGATGCTGCATTCCGATTGACCAAGTTTGCAGATTTGAAAGGATGAGGTTGTAAAGTCCCCCAGGAGACTCTTTTGAGACTCTTGGAGGGACTCACGGATGAAAAATCCGGCCAAGTGGATGAACAATCCGGAATTCCCAAGATCGGTACAGACTGATTTGGTTTACTTCATATTTTAAATTTCTCGTTCATTTCGGTTAAATTTTCCAGGTATTGGAATGGATTCTTGTGTTACGCCAACTCGAATTCCGGGAGTTGTTTTAGTTCAAACGACTGATTTTTTCTACCCATTAGTTGATGATCCATATATGCAAGGTATTTGCAGGGTAGTAATGTCGATTTCCGGTGAATTTTATCAATTTATTCGCCCTTGGTCTTCAGGGAAAATTGCTGCAGCCAATGTTCTAAGTGACCTTTATGCCATGGGAGTGACGGAATGTGATAATATGCTAATGCTTCTTGGGGTTTCTTCTAAACTCACTGAAAAAGAGAGAGACGTTGTTGTGCCACTAATGATGCGCGGATTCAAGGTTAGCCATTTTTTAAACAAAGCTTTCACGGACGACGGTTATCATTGGAATCCATATATTTTCTATACGTTTTCAGATCCAAAATATGAACGCGAATCAAATGAAAATGTAATCAGTACTTCGAAATGTAATATTTTGTATATTTTGTTTAATATAGGATTGCGCTGAAGAAGCTGGCTCGCACGTCAACGGTGGTCAGACTGTGATTAATCCATGGATAATAATAGGCGGTGTGGCCTCGTCGATTTGCCAAGCACCAGAAATTATTGTGTAGGTTTTGACATTATAAATTTTACAATTCATTACCATCAGCGCATTACGTCTTGGATATTTCTCAGACCTAACAGTGCAGTTCCTGGTGATGTCCTAGTTCTAACAAAACCATTAGGGACACAAGTAGCGGTTAGTGTTAATCAGTGGATAGATGTTCCTGAGCGATGGAATAAAATAAAAATGATCATAAGTCAAGAAGAAGCTCAAAAGGCATATAATAGGTAAAGCTTCGCTGATAAGCATTATAAAACGCTGACTGGAACATATTATTTTATATTATTAGGAGCATTGATTCTATGGCCAGGTTAAACCGAAACGGTAAGTGTCACTTGTAGATTTACATGCTTTCATTTTTTACTGCGTTTAATGCGTTTTTATTTATTTACTATATTTTAGCTTCACGCCTCATGCACAAGGTAAGGGGAAATGACTAGGCGAGATAAACTAATTCACATTTTTAATTTAATAATTAAGACATTTATCCTCATTAGTATCACGCACATGGTGCCACCGATGTCACTGGTTTTGGCCTACTTGGGCATGCTAAGAATTTGGCGAAAGTTCAAAAGAATGAAGTATCCTTTGCCATTCACAATTTGCCCATTATTGCCAAAATGACTGGGGTCGCAAAGGCTGCTAGTGTTACGGGCTTCAAGCTGCTTCAAGGAGGTAGTCCGGAAACCTCAGGTAATCAAGAAACCAGACAACAATGTTAATGTTACAATTTTAATTTTGTTTAAATTCCATCAACGCCCAATGCATTTGCTTAGGTGGTCTTCTGATCTGCCTGCCAAGAGAGCAGGCGGTGGCTTACTGCAAAGAAATTGAAAAGCAAGAAGGATACCCGGCTTGGATCGTTGGAGTAGTGGAGAAGGGTAACAGAACAGCGAGAATCATTGATAATCCACGGGTGATAGAAGTTCCGGCCAAGGAAACGGAGGGATCTCTCTGGTAGTTCTAGTTATAATTTACTTTTGTTGGACGATTTGGAAGCGCAATGTTCAGACCATGACGGCGGTGGAGTAAAAGGTGTCAAGAACCTGGTCCACAGCTCGATTCCTTAATGTAAACATTGTTCTTCATTTCGTGTAACTACTGTAATGAAACCTTGAATCTTCCAGTTCTGTATATTTCCAACTTATGTTTAAATAAACTTAATTAGTATATTAAACAATGAAATCAAATCATATTAATCATCATACGGATATTTGACACGTTTAGTTTAAGTATTTTTCAAATTAACAGTTTTCTTTTAATCCAGGTTTTTATGTAATCTTACTTCTAGGAGTTTTGTTCCAATCGATTTCATTGCTATCCAAGAAATGAATTGTTAGATAAAATTTTGACAAAATTTTCATATCCTTGGCCCTGAGCGCACCGTTTTATCGCAAACGATATGCACGAAAAATAAAATAAAACCAAAATTACAAGAGTTACTATATCGATTTGTAGGTTGTTCCAGTACAATACTTAAACATAAACAACCTCATCGGAATGAAAAGTGATTATTTTTAGAGTACTGTTACTGATATGATACCAATAAAGCTTCCATGTCCACACCAATAAAATCCGAAAATGTAAGATATTCTTCAAGTAAATCGTTAATCCGCAAATAGCGCAACGCAAGACGCTCGTCTTACATAATTTGTAAGGGTCAATTTTCATCAAAATATTTTAGGCGAGTTCCGAAGTCGATGCTGCTGACGATAATGAGGTGGAGGTGGAGGTCGATCTGGAAAATCCTACTAAGGAAACCTTAGCTAAACCAGAATCGGTTAATTGAAAATTTTATTTTTATTTTTTAGAAGATACAATTTATTTTTGACTTGTTTAGGAACTAGAAATCGTGGAAATTGAAAAAGATGTGGACAAGAGGGACAAGTGGGCCAACCAATTTGAATTTTTGTTCTCCTTGATTTCCATGAGTGTCGGACTAGGCAATGTTTGGAGGTTTCCTTATTAATTAATTAAATAATTCAAGTTATCTAGTAATTTTTAATTAAAGTATTTTCTAACAATAGATTCCCTGTTGTAGCTTCCGCTAATGGCGGCGGGGCCTTTCTCATTCCATACTTGACCGTGCTCATTTTTGTGGGACGCCCTATATACTTTATGGAGTTAGCTATCGGTCAGTTTTCGTCGCAAACGCAAGTGGGTGTTTGGAATTGTTGCCCAATTTTAAAAGGTCAAAACCCTCAAATATTCAATTTTAATTGTTTCTGCGTTCATTTTCATATTTCGTTTTAATTACAGGGGTTGGAATCTCAGCGATGATGTCCACAATAGCTGTCTTAACATATTACACCAGCGTTTTGTCTCTAATAAGCTACTACTTCGTCGAGTCATTTTTTCCTGTTTTGCCCTGGACAAGATGTGCTCGCAAGCAGCCAAATTGTTCGTCTGAAAACATATCTACGGCCGAATCACATCTAAAGTGCGTTACATACTAAAAAGGGGTTCAAGTAACTTATTTTATGATTTTTTTTTATCGATTTTTTTTCTAATTTACAGAAAGGATGTCTTACGCCAAAAGGATAACATAAATTATGGCATTGGGTATCCGGAATGGAAACTGACGCTTTGCCTTCTATTAGCCTGGCTCACCATCTACTTCTCATTGATCAAAGGTGTTAAAAGTAGTGGAAAAGTTGCTTACTTCACTGCCATTTTCCCTTACGTTGTGCTACTGACGCTTCTTATTCGGGGTGTGACGCTGGAGGGAGCCGGAATTGGAATAATAGAATTCATTAAGCCAGATTTCGCCAAGCTCCTGGAACCAAAGGTCTTCAGACATTGCGAGTTTACGTTTTGCCATTGACTTGGATTTTCTAAAATGCTTACTAATTTTTAAAGGTTTGGTACATGGCTACAAGTCAAGCATTTTTCAGTCTAAACGCTGCCTTTGGTTCCGTGATAATGTTCGCCAGTTACAACCCATTTCGGCAAAACATTTATAGGTAAGCGGGTTGACGACACTAGGAAAATTATTTTTTTTCGATGATTTTTTTTGAACAAAGTGTTTCTAGGTAATGATTCTATTTGTGTAACCGAAGAATGAAATGCTTAAACTTTCAGGGATGCGCTGATTTTGAGCGTAATGGATACAGTGACTTCCTTCATGGCTGGAATTACCGTTTTCTCAGTAATGGGCTTTTTGTCAGTAAAAACGGGTAAATCCGTTTCAACCGTTGTAAATGATGGTGGTCCTGGAATTGCTTTCGTAGCTTACCCAACGGCTATTACAGAGCTGCCCTGGCCCAACGTAATATAAATATAGCTTTACGTAACAAAAAAAAATCATAAAATCAACGCCGAAATACAAAACAAACTAGTTTTCTTAAATCTTCAGTTTTTTGCCGTGTTGTTCTTCATGATGCTGTTCGCATTGGGTCTTGGGAGCTCGGCGGCAGATGCTGGAGCCATCATCTCTATTCTTGCAGACCAGTATCCGAATGTCAAGCGTTGGAAAATCACGAGCGCAGTTTGTGCAGCAGCGTTTCTGGTGGGAATTCTCTACGTGTACGCTTATTTTGCTGCATCTCGTCATTGGTTATTTTTACAAGAGGTTTGAGCGCTAGTTTTTTTTTAGAACGGAAGGAGGCCAATTTGTTCTATATTTGGTTGACTTCTATGGAGCGTCCTTCTCCATATTTTTGGTCGCCATTTTAGAAACTGCTGGAATTGCTTACGTCTACAAGCTTTCCAATTTTACGAGTGATATTGAATTTATGCTGCACAGAAAGCTAGGCTGGTACTGGAAAACTTGTTGGTACGGTGTCATCCCCGTGGGACTGACATTCGTCCTGATCTACTCGATGGTTGTTGACCTGTTTGGTCCAATTGAATACGAAGGTGTCCCGTATCCAGTCTCAGCCGTTGGTAAAAGCAACATAATGAATCCTATTAATCCTTATTTGTGAAGGGTACATTTAAATGTTTTACAATAATATATGCGTCACACAATTTTGAAATGTACACGTTTTCTCTAGTTTCAGGATGGCTACTTGCGTTGATCTGCTTGTCTCCTCTGGTGATTTGCGCTGTGCAAGAAATTTACCGAGCAAAGGGGTCGACTTTCCTTGAAGTAATTACAAATTAAGTTTTTTTTATAAAACGTTTAACAAGTATACTACGGCAGAAAGTGAAGCTGGCGAGCCAACCGAAGCCATCTTGGGGTCCGCATGACCCCAAAGATAGGGCAGAATGGCAAGAATTCAAGAAAGAACATGGAAGGACATAAGCGCAACAGCAGCATTTTGTATTGGCAATATTTCCGATACTTCTTTCCGTCGTTTTCATTCAAAGATCCACTTCGTACAGTAAACGACATCGTTACATCCTGAAAAAATGACGTTGATAAAAGCAATAATTCTGGGCTTCAGTATTGGGAATAAGGCAAAGTGACCTCGACTAATTGTCTAAATTGGCAACATGATTTTACTGTGATGCTTGAGTTAGCAGGAACTTTTTTTAAATTATGATCTCAATATCTTAAATGTTAATTTTTTTTAAATAAAGCGAACATGCAGAAGAAAACACTATTAAATCTAAACTTATTTTATGGTAAATTAACAAACCTTTTTCCCTGAAAGGTTATTACGCAAAATTGACGGAAAAAGTAAAAGTAAAGGTTAAAAAGCGTTTGAAGGTGGGCGTCATATACTAGCAATTGCCGTAAAGCGTTTTTGAAGTAATGCTTACAATAACTTGAAAGGTTAGATTTGATTGAATTTACATAGTTGTAACTGCGTAAAAGCTTTGTGCAAGTGACCAGTTCCTCTATCAAATCATCTGTGTTGATCATTAAGGTAAATGAGGCATAAACTTGCTTTTGAAACTGTGCCAGGTGACTGAGGCATAGGAAGGGGCAGTAGTGAGTGGAGCAATTTCCTCCTCTCAATTCATATGTTCTTCGATTTGTTCCGAATTCGGTCATTTGAGGATCGGTAGACTGAGAGGGAGTGGGTTGAAGTGCTTCTGTCCAAGCGCCGTCCTGTCTCCTCCGAATTCGGGCTGGGTCGTCACAGGGATCTTGGCACCGTTGTGAAGGGCCTGGATTGGATCTAGGTCACACTCAAGTCGCCTGCCCTTCCCTTCTCATTCCTATACTCCACTGCAGTGTCTGGTGGGCGTAGGACTCGGACAACGCTCTCCATTGTCCACTGCTACACAACGATAATCCTCAATCGCTCCACTCGTCCTCGTCACGTCAAGCCAATACTCACGCCAACATGGCTTTCTCGGGTCTCAGGAAGCAAATCAACAAGGCTAATCAGGTTAGTCAATTCCCTTTTTAGCGGTGCAATCATAGAAGAAATTAGCCCAGTAAGAATGTCATTTAGTTGTTGATCTGTTGACACTGGACTGGAACCTTGAAAATCTTCAATGGGAAAGGAGGATTAAATGAGATATATATTGGTCTGCCAGCATTACAATGTTTATACTAATCTATAAGCATTGGAATGTACTAGTGCTGAACTAGGGTCATTTTTTTTTATAAATGTTGATTTGTAGTCGCAAGCTGAATGGTTAAACTGTATCGTCGTAACATATCTTATGAATAGTCCTTCATGATCATGACATGTAAATTGTTGAGTTATAGTCCATCATAAATTCAACACTATAATTAAAAAAACTATTTTCTGTTTATTTTGTATAGTATATGACAGAGAAGATCGGCGGAGCTGAAGGAACAAAGCTAGACGATGACTTTGTTGAAATGGAAAAAGTAATGATTCGGAATCGGAACAGTAAAATATTTAAGAATTCCAGTCAATCCTAACTTCCTATGTACCTTCCAGAAAACGGACATAACTTGTGAACTGGTGGATGACTTGCAGTTGAAGACAAGGGAATACTTGCAACCAAATGCTACGGTAAGAGCCAAGATGGCTGCCGTGAAAGGCATTTCCAAACTTAGCGGCCAAGCTAAAGCGTCAACTTATCCTCAACCGGAGGGCATCCTTGGGGAGTGCATGACCACCTACGGAAGGAAATTAGGAGAAGACAGTTTGTTTGGTACTGAACTTTATTTGCTTGATTATCTTGATGGTTAACTGATTTGATAAAGAACTTCAATTCAATGCAGCCCTATCACTCATGGAAGCGGGCGAGAGTTTGAAGCAAATGGCTGACATCAAGTACTCTCTGGATGACAACGTAAAGCAGAATTTCTTGGAACCGCTGCATCATCTCCAGACTAAGGATATCAAGGAAGTTATGGTTAGTTTTTGTTTTAGTATACCAATATTGTTATAGAAAATCGAAGACTATCGGTAATTAATATACTACATTTTATCTATTTAGCATCATAGAAAGAAACTCCAGGGACGGCGCTTAGACTTCGATTGTAAGAAAAGGAAGCAATCTAAAGGTACGGGTAAGAGAAATATAAACTTTTTTTTCTTAATGAACTTTTCTCGCGTTGAGCGAACACTGTCCCACTTCTCGACACTCAAAAAAATACATTTCGCCTCACCATTCACCAACCACTCCACATGATTTATTACCTAACTTTCGAACCAAGTTTGGTGAGTCACCGACACAATTCTCATGCTTCACATTTCTTCACTTACTTTACTAACAAATTAACAACATCCTTGGACTTTGATTTTCTCCTGGCAGAAGAGGCAGGTGGAGAAGAGTGTTTGGGTAACACCTTTTGTTTTGTGCGAAACATACTTGTCGCGACTTCTCTTGAGCAGGTTTTGATTAATCTGCTCTCCCTTTGGCTATTATTAGCGTTGCTATTATTTACTTGTACAGTGCTTTCAAATTAAAATGATACACCCCAAATCGTTGTCATGCTAAATTTGACGTAATTTCAACGTTATGAAGGGATACTGCATTCTCAAATGCGCGAAGCTCAAACTTCGTTCGAAGCTTCGTTTCTCGTGTGGAAAGCTATTCTTCCAAAATTGTTTTGTCCACGAAATTTTGACGTTATTGAATCCCCCACAGTTCCCAAATAAACAACTTATTTACAAACTGGGTGTATCATTTTAATTTGAAAGCACTGTATATTTTATGACTATTTTCATTATGCATGAGTTATTTTAATTTATGTTGATTGAACTTTCATAAATTAACTAAACCAGCTCTTGCTCTGCTGAAAAATCCACAAGCAAACCGAAACGCAAATTCCTCTGACAATTTTTCTGGGAGTTCTGGATCCGTTTCATCCCATGGTAAAAAGAAAATTAAACTTTGCCAACTTACGTGACGAAATTACTTCGAAAATCGTTAAAAGAAACTCCTTCAGATATTAATGTGTTTAAAATTTTTTATTGTGTATTGCATGATCCATTTTATTGTACTGTTAGTGAGACACACTTATTGATGTTTTTTACAAATCTCTTCTACGGTCTGTTCCATGGACGCTGACTTTCTAACTCTTAACCCATTTCCTTAAACAGCACACATAAGTGTTAAAATTAAAAGAAAGGTCTAATCATAACGACTTAAACACCTCGGGTGTGGCTTGATTGACTTGACTAGATTATGTATGCTATACTTAGTTGCAGGCTGGATGTTTTATTTGATGTATTATTCTTGAACCCAATTATAATAATTTTTATTTTTTTTATTTTTATTTTTTTCATTTGGACAATTTTTGTGCCACATCATGACTTGCACTTATAACTCTGTTCGAACCGTATTGGAATGGAATTCGAATTGGCCACTTTTGCCGGATTTGTGGTTACATAATCTGGATTAGGATCTCATGTTGCAGATGACGAGATTAAGTTGGCGGAAGACAAGTTCGCAGAGAGCCTTCACCTGGCACAAATGGGGATGCACAACTTACTGGAGAATGATGTAAGGAACTCATAACTCGTAAAATTAATTAATTTTAATTGAATTATTTTTGTACATCTTTTGGCGTATTGTTTTCATTGTTTTGCAAACGAGATTGGTTTGGATTTATTCAATTTTTTTGCACACATTCTTCGGAAAATAATATTTAGGAGTGAAGGACTGTTCTTTTATCCAAGAAAAATATTTATTTGATTATCTTAATTTCCGAAAATTTTGTCCAAGGTGGAGCAAGTGTCACAACTGTCAACTCTAGCTGACTGTCTTTATGACTACCACAGACAGTGTGCTGAGATTTTGAAGAACTTATGTGAAACCCTGGAAGAAAAGTAAGCCCTTTACTTTGTAAATAATGTTACCACAAATTTTACGTTGCTCTTTGGATTCACTTCACTTCCAGGAAACAAGAAGCAGCTAGTCGTCCGAAGAAGGAGTTTCATCCAAAGACGCTCCATGATTTGCAACTGCACTTGGATGCAGGGGATGGGATAAATCATCATCATTCCAATGACGGCTTAAACGGTAGTCGATCTTGTGGTCCTCCACCCCCATACTTCCCGCCTGCGCCTGTTCAACCTTATCAAGGCATGGACGTTTTAGTTACCGTTTTACGCTTTTTCGTTTATACACATTTTTTTAATTGTAACCTTGTCAAATCCATGCCGCCGAGATCACCAACTGCACAAGCACACATTATTATAAGCTTGTATGGGCTAATTTGAAAAAGATTCCCCCAAACCACAAATATTTGAGTCTGTTGACTAGTTGACGACTGCGAATAGTGGGAGTGGCCCATTTCATCATATTCCAGCCGTTGCAGAGACATGGCCATCTCTATTCGTATTTCAGTGCTTTAATTTGGAAGGGCTTTATTTTTCAAATGCCAATTTTGTCCTCTGTTTTGCTGTCATGCTCTTGTTTATTAATAGTTGTAGCTTTCAGTTTTTAAGTTAAGTTTGTACGCCGCAACTAACTGAAACGCTAACCTTCCCTAAATATTCCCGGTCTAAATCGCCTTTCTAACAATTAACCTGTGACGGCCTTGTGCTAGGATCCACGCCAACACGGTCCCCTGTTCCTTCTCCTGGACAAATGAATCCCCAACAAGCCTGGGATCCACTTTTCACTCCAGGAAATCCACCGAAATCGCAGAATGGTACACTCCTCTTTCACCACTCTTTCAGCTTCATTTTCTTTTAGCTCCTATTTCTATTTCAAGCTTATTCGTATACCTCTTGACTTTGAAAATCTAATTTTAGTGATGCTCGGATCGAAAATAATGATAGACAAGACAAAAATGAAAAATTGTATTTATCAAGCTTAAAGAAACGTTGTTCGCTCGCAACCGTTAGCTTTAGAAAGTCGTAATGTGTTAACTTGATACTGATATTTTTACAGCTTCGCCGTTGCCGTCTCCTATGAAATCTCCGGCAAGGTCACCAACGCAGGGCGGCTATTGTCAGGCACTGTATGACTTCGACCCAGAGAATCCAGGAGAGTTAGGTTTCAAGGTTAGATTTGTATAAACACAACTTATATTTAAAATTGAATTACAAGCTTTTATCTGCCACACTTTAAAAACTGCCTGACAAATTATGCAAGCCGAGAAGTTGGAAATAAACTAGTTTCCAATTCTATTGAAAACTTAGCATTAAATCTTGACATTAACTCTTAATTAGTGTAATTATAATACAAATTAATAAGCTAAGAAAGTAATGGCTGTTTTATGTATGTATGAATTTTTTTTCTGTTTCTATCAAAAACAGGAAGGCGACAAAATAACCCTTGTGAGTCGTATTGATGAGAACTGGTATGAAGGCAGTGTCAACGGCAAGACAGGATATTTTCCTGTATCTTACGTGCAAGTCGTTGTTCCATTGCCGCAATGAACTCGTCTTACTCAACTTAATTGGTCACGTGCACTGGTGAAGTAATATAAGAAGAACGTTATGGGAAGATGAATCAATGTTTCGTTTTTGGAACCGAAGGCTGTAGGCAACTACACAAATTGAAGCCTAGGATGGTTTATTCTAAATTAGATGTTAGTTGCTGCTAACATTTTAGATAGACTAAATGCCATGAATACTATTAACGGAATGAAATGTAGGCTTCCTAAGCTGCATTAAGACAACAAAGCAGGAGTCGATTAAAGGAGTTTGACGGTAATGATAATGTAATGGAGGAGGAAATTCAATAATTTAAAAAAAATCTCCACCACTTTTAAATTGGACAATACGAATCTCGAGAATACTTCAACTTTAAGCATGTAACGTATCCCATCTTTATTCGCCAACACTGAACCTGAACAGCAAAAATGCGCGGAGGGCGTTATGTACTTGAATTGAAGTAATTCAGCCTAACACGTTTTAGACTAGAGATTTTACGAATATTTGGTGTCTAAAAGTAACTTAAAGCTTAGGTAGCAATAAATGATGTTTAGCTCATACTATCTCCTGACAACACATGGTTTTGGTGGTGCTCCAAGCCAATGGCCAACAAAGGGTTGTTGAGGTCAAAAGGTCAAGTATCTTTACAGTAGTTTAAAGTAGCATAAAGCTATTACAAAAAAGAAAAAAAAGAAATTCTCTTCTCTTGATGTCGTCTTCGTGTCTTTTAGAATAAATTATATTTATGAATAACAATTATATTAGGATGTTATTTTCTTCAGTTTTGAAAAAGGGAAAAGCTATAAGGTATTACAGTTAATTGTATTTAATTCATTTAATCCCTGACTCTGTGTCCCCAATAGGAACACTTAAGTTTCAAGGAGGAGTTTTAACTAGGTAAACGGTACCTTCTTTTAATTAGCAAAATGTTAGAATTAACATAATAGTTAGTTTAATTATTTCGAGCAAACTACACGTCCATTTCCAGTTAGTCACCTTATGATTACGAATAGGTTCAAAGTAATGATAATTGCCAAAAGACTCATTGATAAGGTCACACATATTCAAAATGTCGCACACATCAGATGTCTTAATTTTAGTTATGTTTACGTATGGTTTATGGAGTCAACAATTAAAATTATGAATGAGTTTAAGCATGATATCTTCAACTATTCCCTCATCATGTTCATGATCAATAAATCAGAAATCAAAAGCCTCTGAATTATTTTTAACTGCTCGATGCACTTCCGTTCGAATATTCACTTCCCTGGTTGCTTGGAAATGGAAGTCGTGAAATGGCTCATTAATATTCGTCTTCGATCTTTTTTGCCAAATATGCGTCCCACGCCGACTCCAATGAATTGCTGGGACCATTTAGCGTTGAAAATGGGCAAACTTCTTTTTCTGCAATTTGAGTTAGGTGGCAAGTATTATTCAGTATGGATTCTCCATCTAAAGCCACTTATGATGCCATTTCCAAAAGCGTGGGATGACTCCAATGCCCTCTTATGGGCACCCTCCATTATGGCTACCTTTGGCTATGGCTGGGTCACTTTTGCAATTATTCCTCATTCGCCAACGCAGGGCTTTCTTGAATTCTGACTCGAATCAAGGGTCATCTGCCTCTAATTGTCCCAATGAAATAATTTTGACCGATAGCCAGTGGACCTCGTTACAAATTACGAAAGATGTTGGTGTATCGGATCTGTATCTTGGCTTTAATATTACACATCGGAAGCACTCAAGATTTTGAAGGTAGTTTACAAATATCAGTGCGTCAGAGATTATAATAAAAATAAGTTAATTGACAGATGTACAACCATTGTTGGTGGATACGCTGAACTCCCTTCGGACGTCAATTCTTCATTTGCAGAAGGAAGAAGCTGAGCTGGTAAAACTATAGCGTCCAATTGTGCAAATCGGGTCAAATAATGTTCTAAAGTTTTGGAACAATTGACAGGTAGCCGAGAAGGACCTCCTGAAGGCAATTCTCGCAGGATGTGACTGTGACGGAAGTAAATCTTGCTAATTTTAACTTGCATTTTCGAAACTTTGCTAATTTTGTTTTAAATCGATAAAAGGAGTACCACAGCCAAATGGATGTCAAACATTTCCTCCGCCATGCTATCCCGGTAAGTTGCGTAAAAAAATTACGCGGTATTTCGTCGCCAATACTTTGAAACCTTAAAAGCAGCAAAAGTACTGCCCCTTTACCAATACCAAGTCTGGCGTGGAGCTTGGAGCGGGCATGGAGGTTTTTTTGGTGCAAAAATCTGAGTTCCACCTTTTGAGTTCCAAATGTGAAACATAATTTTTGAAAAAAATTATTAAATGCTGTTTTTAGTGAAAAAATCATTCACGATTAGTTAATTGTAATTTGAATTTAGTACAATTAACGCTAAAACACACGTTAAACATATACTTGGGTAAATTACTGGTCCAGACATCAGTAATGATCGCCAAATAACCTTATTCAAATTACAATTAACTAATTGATTGATTATTTCACTAAAAACATTATTTAATAATTTTATTCAGAAATTATGTTTGACATTTGGAACTGGGATTTTTGCACAAAAAACCCTCCATACCCCCTCCAAACTCCACCCCAGACTTGGTAAAGACTCATTTGCAGGGGCAGTACTTGGCACGGTTTGAATTATTAAAATTAATGTCTAGGAGTCCAATGCAGGCAGCTTCCTAACGGGCGAGTAGAATGTGGAAATTGTCCTCCAGGATTCTCGGGTAAAACATAATTAATAAACGGGAATTTTTGGAAAAATGAATGCTAGTTACTATAATATTTTTAAACTGATATTTTTGTTTCAGGAGACGGAAGAATTTGTCGCCAGGTCACGACTTGCCTTCAAAGGCCATGTTTCGAAGGAGTACAATGCTACGACACGGCCTCAGGATTTCAGTAAGTGACGACGACAGAAATTGTGAAAAATTGCCGTGCTTCTCATTTTTAATCCTACATCAATTAAGTTTTCTAAACTGAATTGAGAATACTTCAAAAGAAATCGACATTTTTTTCTATAATTTCAGGTGTGGCCCTTGTCCAATGGGATATCACGGTAACGGCGTGGAATGTCGACCTGAGAGAGTGCGCCATTGCGACCGTAAACCATGTTTTACAGGTACAAAAAAAAACATTTGTATATTCGGCTGAGATATTAAACTCTTGTTGTCTATCTAGGTGTACAGTGTTTTGAAACAGACAGCGGGTATCGCTGCGGAGCATGTAAGTCAAATTAGCGGTGAATTTAGAAAAAGAGTGTTTTAAAAAAGAACACATTTTGTCATATAAGGTCCACGCGGATATGAAGGAAACGGCGAACAGTGTGTTCCAGAACGTCAAAGATATTGTGACCGAAACCCTTGTTTTACTGGTATGATTTCTTGGAAGGAAATGCAAGAGCATAATTTGTAGATCTTATTCTTATTTGAAATTATTTTAATTGACAGGCGTTCAATGTTTTGAAATTGAGGGTGGACATCGATGCGGCCCTTGTAATTCACGATATTTATTTAAAACTATTTGAGATTTCTTTTCCGTTGTAAACAAATTGACGCTCTGACTTAGGTCCGAGAGGATATGAGGGCAACGGTGAACAATGCCGTCCTGAACGCAGGCGGTACTGCGACAGTAGCCCCTGCTATATAGGTAACGTTCCATTCATTGACAATAATGTGTAGACTGTAAAAATTCTAAAATCGTTTTATTATAGGCGTGCAATGCTATGAAGTGGAAGGAGGCCATAGATGTGGCCCATGTGAGTAAAAGTTAACTTTAACTTTGTTCGCCATTCTAATATATTTTCGCCCTTGCAATTTTATATTATTTTTTAAATACGCCTAGCACAAATCTTTTTTATTTTATTTTTTAAATTAGGTCCTCAGGGTTATGAAGGGAATGGTGAGCAATGCCGCCGAGAGCGTCCAAAGTACTGCGACAGAAATCCCTGCTTTTCAGGTAAAGTTGAGTCAGGCTTTCATTCGTCGAAATATTCTTCAATCTAGAAAATTGTAGGTGTTCAATGCTACGAAATTGAAGGCGGCTACAGTTGTGGACCATGTAAGAAATTCTATTAATGACAAAGGAGTTCATGCTCCGTCACAAATCTTCCCAATACGTTCTTCGTCAATTTCTAATCATTTAGGTCCGCTTGGAATGGAAGGTGATGGTGAACGCTGCAGAGAAGTCCGAGCATGCGCTTCAAATCCTTGCAGTCCAGGTATGTTGTACTTTCACATGAATTTAAAACTGATTTTCTAGTATTTTCTTTCATTTTTAATTAGGGATTTGCTCTAATCTGTCCCTCGTAAATGTTTAAAACTCGTTAGAATACGTTTTAGAAAATTCTTAGGTGGGCAATGCTATGAACGTCCTCCACATGGCTATGAGTGCATCTGTAACAGTCCTGGATACGAAGGGGACTCACGGCGATGCTGGCGTGTGAAACCGTGCGAAAACCAAGAGCGGCGAACCTGCGCTCCAGGTACTACGTATTCCGTCTTCCAGTTGGGAAAGCCATTCGTTCTTCCACCAATCAACTAACTTTTAACCAAAGAAGATCAAAAGCAGCTACTTTGCTTTAAAACTGTTGTAAATATTTTCCTATGGAGTTTGGGCCAATAAAAATGAACTTCTTTATCTTGCTGGAACTATGCCAAGCCACACTTCAGATAGAAATATTGACGTCCACAAAGCCTCTCCTCTACCACGAAATACGCCAATGTTGAATTTTTTAATTTTCAAAATATTTTTCGCAACGCATTTTGAATTATCCAGGTGTGCAGTGCAGGAACACGGACGTAGCCCCCTACTACGCATGCGGCGAGTGTCCACAAGGTATGACCGGGGATGGAATCATTTGCACCGATATAAATGAGGTCTGCTTTTTTTTATTGGGAATATCTTCACAATGTATAACTCCTTAAACAATTGTCTGATTCAGTGCGAATTGGCTAATCCTTGTGACCCCCGAGTTCGCTGCACGAATTTGAGTCCTGGATTCAAGTGTGACAACTGTCCTCCGGGATACACAGGAAATCGGGGGTTTGAAGGCATTGGTTTAGAATTTGCCAGGAGAAACAAGCAGCGATGTCAAGACATTGACGAATGTTTGTATGATAACGGAGGATGCGACAAGGATACAATGCGCTGTGTCAATACCGAAGGTTCATACAAATGTGAGTACTGCGAATGGAAGGAGACTTCACCGGCCCGTAAATGGCCCTTCAGTTTCAGTTAACTTTTTCTAATCAAATTCAGTACATAATACGGAAGTCAGTTATTTCCACTGCCAATGCCAAATTCTAACCGAATAATAAAACAAAAATGCATAGCTTTAAAAATGATCAACTTAATGTTAGAAAAAAAACTTAAGTTTTTTGTTCCTTTCAAATACGTTTACTGCAGCTTTTCCAATGGACTAGTACTACTTGAGCTATCGGTTGCATTCCTTTTCTTGTTTACGATCATCAGTATAATTAAAATTGGGAGATGGATTAAGGAGTATCGGAACAGTTTCCGGGAACTTGCGCTGTCTTTCTTTTGGTAAAATACATACGCTGAAAAAAGCACAAAATACAATTAAAAGAATTAGGATGTATTTACGCCATACACTTTTGCTTACCTAAATAAATAGCCCACAAGTTCACTGGTAGTGATTCTATTGGAAAGAACCAAGAGGTAAGGCCTACAACAGGGGCTAAGGACGAAAGAACGACTAGACTCGCGCTGTAGCGGAGACATGTTCTAAGACAAAGTTCTGGGTGTGACACGGACATCATTCTGTATCCAGCGCGCTTGTAATCAGCTCTTAAGTTCCATGAGAGCGAGTTGAAATGAACAAATTGCCATGAAAAGAGGATTCCGGCAAGCAAAAACCCACCAGCACTTAAGGTTCCTTCACCGGCTGCCCAGCCCATAAGTGGCGGTAAGGCTCCAACTGGAAGTATAAATTTTTTTTTTAATATATAGCACACTATTTTACCGAATTATATCAAATCGTGCATGCGTGCATCAGACTCCACAAGACTTATCATCGAAAATCGAAAAACTAATCAGTATGTGAAAAAGCAGGAATGCGCTCTTATACAGAAACTGCTGAAATAATTGAAACTGACCTACAGAACCAACCCAAGTATTTAGTATGCTCTGTCGCTTTAGTGGGGTGTAGACGGATGTGTACAGAAATAAATTTGCGGCACCAAGAACGGCAGTCAGTGGATTGGCCCCATACGTGAGAATTGTCAAGCCTGTCGCTGTAGATGCTAACGCAAACCCAACAGCATGCGGTGTACTAAACGAGATATTTACAATATTTATGGCGTTTGAAAACGTAATACGGAATCTGGATTTACCTCAGAAGTTCACGAACGAGGACGCGCCCTTTTGTCCTTATCATTTCCGAGTCATATGGAATCTCCACTATTTGGTTAACTGTGTTGGCGCCAGCACTCAACAGCAGTGTTCCAGCGGCTGTACAGAGAAGAACAAGTGGGTCAAATCCGCCAGGGGACATCATATATCCAGCAACACTTGTGGACATTACTAAAGAGCTAAGCCTGAATTTAGACATGCTCATGTAGTAATTAGGAAGCTGAGTTAACTTGAGTCTCTCCTTTATTAATACTGCCGGATCAACGGTAGTTAACAGTTTGAGAGGATGTGAGGAAATTGGATGGTACGCAATATTTGACTGTTCTCCAAATTCCCACTCGCCATTGGTTTCTGTCTTCGGGGTTAAGTGGTTTGTTCCCGCAGTCGCAATACAATCAAGACCTGCAGATGCTGCCGGAGCACTGGCAGTACCGCTAGGTTTTAACGCCACATTATGCTGGATCCTGTAAGTTAAATAGTAATTAGTTTAAAGATTTCTCGGTTCAAAATCAAGTACAATATAAAATACTAAATCACAACGAAAACTTGAAAGGCTAATGATCTAAATTCATTCTCGTGGGAAAATCTTACCTAAAATGCTTGCAGCAGACGGACAAAGTGTTGTCCAATCCATACAAGAGCTTAGCAGCACCATACCGCCGGTGTTGAAGAATGCTTCGGATCATTTCCGTGTTCTCCCTTCAACCGCTAAGCTCATCGATCTTAATAACTTCGTCTTTGAAGATTACAACGGTTTTTACAAATTGAGATTGACTATTTGACGAAAATTGAAATTGCTGAGTCTCTGGTCTTGGTTCTTTAGAAGGTAAGTCCCTCTTGATTCTTGATAATCTCACATTCTTCGATTCTTCTCTTCCGCTTCTTTGGACACTTAGTTTAGCAACTAATTAGAAGATCAATCGATTCCAATTTATTAGAAAAACGATTCTCCCTTACCTCTCTTCGATCGATTTTAAAATCAAACAGATAAATAATGTTCAAATGTGCTTCAGGTTCAATTGAAATATTTTCCCGCTTTACGGTCGGTAAAGGAAATTGAGCAAGATCGATGATAATTACGATAGTTGAAATAACTTGAAAATCGTAAACAGTAATAACGCGATTCATAATCGATATCTTATTCAATATTAATTTGAACGTTCAACAACTTTAAACAAAAATATTGTTATGTAATCTCTTAGCCTTACTTTGCCGGTTAACGATGATGATTGTCTACTACTATGACTATGCCCTATCCTTTTTCGATTTAGAAACTTCAAATGGCCTCAACGACAACTGCGGTTCTTCAGATGCCACAATAACGAACGGTGTACTTGTCTCCGCCCTCAGAAAGAACGACATGGCTGTAATGGCTGAATTAAGCGTCCACTCAAATGATTGGATAAAGTCCATTGATGGAAAGTCAAAGAGTCTGACTTTGGCGTCCCAGCAGTGTACCAACACTTTCTCTTTGGCTGGATTCAGCAGGATGGAGTGAACTCCAGGATTTGGTATGCTTTTGCATTTGGACACTTCTATCGAAGATTTGTCACCGTCCTCTGACGTGTGAAGACGGACAAGAACAAGGACATTAGCCCTTGTGCCTATGATCAAATTTCCAGTTGATGCATCTCCATCACAACAGAGGGGTATGGCCATGTTTTCATCGGCAGGTGCATGACATTTTCGCTTCGCACGTTCAACTATATCGCTCTTGAGTAAGTTCACGTTATCCAGAACGGTCGGATTGTTGCGGGTGGCCAGGTTCACGAGGTATACATCACCGCTCTCACTCCCAACGAGAATCAAGTTTAGGCCAACCGTCGTGAAGAACGTGATGTGAGTTATTGACGGGAATTTAAAAATTTCTAACACATTGGTTGCACTTGAAATATTCAATTCTATTAAATTGTCATCATTGTCCAAGAACTTGACAACATCTCCTGGACCATAAACTGGCTGAGAAAATCCTGCACTTCCTCTTACAGAAAATCCCACCTGTGAGCTTTTGAAATGTCCATCTTCTGTTTCTTCATCAAGAATTACCTTGTAAAGACCATGTCCCCTTGAATATATTAAAAATACGACCTTTTCATTTATACTCCGAACAGTTCCCCATGAGCAATTTGAATAGCCCGTGCTCAGTTTGATCACCGAACGGCAAAATAACTGCAAAGAGACAGTAACAACGTGTATTGACTGCTGAGCAAATCAAAATGTACTATTAACAATGTTGGTCCCCATACATGAAAACGTCTTGGGGCTTCAGGGGGGACTACCTTGAACCTGTAGGGGGTTCAAAATCTTTACTTGCTAGTTTTGACAAGGATTTGACGAATTGGCGCAATGAACAAAAATGAAGACTAAGTGTTCTAAAAATAGAACGGAGGGTATAAAAGAAGGGCCTCTTGGCCAACGACCCTCAGTTGCCCTCCTGCAGCGTGGTGGAAGGGTCTCCTCCTCTAGGACCCCTTGACGCTTCGTAGTGTGGAGGGAGTGCCTACAACACATGCAGGCACCTAAATGCTCCTCTCCTGCGGCGGCGGAGGTACGTGTGTTAGACATGCCAGAGGTCAGGTGGGGTTAGGACTTCCGGGAGTGAGGACAAACCTGGCGGTTGTCGTTGGGGGGCCTGTCCCAACGTATTTTTTTTAACCCAAGGTGGAGAGGGGCCCGGCCCCGGGTCCTTAGGCAACACGGCAACAGGGGAGCCTTTGCCTTCCCTGTTGCTGTGGGGTCCTTGAACGAGAGGGTATGCTACGCTTATACAAAGCAAAGGGGGATATCCCTCTCCTCTACCCCTTTTGACCCTACGTTTCCATCTATGTTCGTCCCTTCTTACCCCGACACCCCAAACTTGAATGACGCCGTCATGCGAAACAGTTCCGAAGAAAGACGAATATGGCCTTGCCGAGTCTGCAAATTGGTTGTAAACTTCAGAAATCCTATTGACAATATCTGCGTGTACTTCAAAAATGTAACGAATTACGCCTTCTGGATGCAATGTTATTGGTTTCTAAAAAATACGAACAAATATTCAATGTTTCGTAGCCTAAATGAGAATAACGATCAAGAAATGACGACGTGTTTTCCTTACCAAACCCATGGTTCTTTCTTAGAAAATATTGTAAGGTAAAAAAAAAGCTTAATACTCTGTCATCACTGTCTGTCGTGAAATCGAAATCACTGTCACATCACCACAAATTACCAAAAACCGATTTGTTTACCATTTCATCAAGATTAGAAAAATGGAAAGTTCTGTCCCGCCGCGCCGCCGATCCAAAAAAAATATATTTGTATGAACAATTGCTTTAATAAAAGCTAATCATGGAATTATACGGTTTCATTACGACTGATTCATGAATAATTCACAACCATCAATTTGAATTAAAACATCGATTTAATTAAATGGTAAATTTAATTGAAATAAATTAATTTTTGTAGGTAAATTATTTTAAGAAAAAAGAGGAGACAAATATATTTTTGCAAATGCGATCTCGAGGACTGACGGAAATAAAGAGAGCATAAGTTTATTGTTCCATTTATGATGTTTTGTCGTTCAAAAAATGACAAGTGTATCATTATTTCAAGAACGAATTAATAATGGCCACTTATTGTCCAGGACTGCCGCAGAACTTTGATAGACAGTTCGGGGAGCTGATTTTGAAGCTTATGCTAATGAAACAATTCGTGGACTTATTCATCTTGTCTTGCTAAAGGGAGCCACAATATTGAGTTCTCCAGTATTGTCTTTCCGGCGCTTGAAGTTCTTTTTCTGTCGATTAATGATGTCCTTAACCTCCTCTGGCTTGAAGGGTACCACTTGATCGTTGTAGCCCTGATCCAGGAGCTTCACTTCATTGCTCGATACCCAGTACAAGTTACGCTTCATCCGCTCTCCATGAGGCATTTGCTTGTAGTAGGGAAGCCCCACCTTGTTCTCCCGGGCCGCTTTGTACGTGTAATCGATATTTTCCTCGAGGTAGCGCGTAAAGAATTGGTCGGCCTTGAGCTCCAGCGATGTTGACGACAATCGCTTAACGCCTTCCGGATCCTCGTACCAAGGGTGGTAGAAAAACAGGGCGTGGTCCATATAGTAATGGTCGTTGACAAAGGGGTCATCAGGATTGGGCACAGGAAAGACGCTCTTCCAAATTTCAGGATTGCATTTCTATTAAGTGCAATTCAAAATTGAGGACAAACTGAAGAATGCCGGATGCTACTATAGGATCAAGTACCTCAACATCGTTGTTCACCTTGTCTTCCGCCTCCTTTAATACGTTGAAAGTAAAGTGCTGGAGATGAACGTTTAATTCAAATTGAATTGCATTGCAATTGCAAGTTATCAATTTTACTTGACCAATGAATTCTAAATCTATTCGTCGCAAATCTGCAATATCGACTTTCAGCTAACTTACGGCATTGAGGACGGCCACTACGATGAACGCTTTGAGTTCAGGATGTACATTTGGATGAAGGTGGACCCCGTGTCGCATGCGATATGAATTTCGGTCGTAATTCATTGCAAGTCTCCAAGCCCCTTGCCGAATCTTGCCGATACGATTCCCTTCAAGAAATACATCAAAGTTGCCCAGTATTTCATCGTCAGGTGGAAGCGGAAGTCCGAGTTCGCAAAGTTTAATGCTTGTTTTGGCGTCAACAATATTGTAGTGCCGAGGGAAGCGCCCGTTATCCGTTCGAATAATATAGCCAATGTCATTATAGTAATCGGTAATGGTTACATCCTGGTGTGAAATAAACAAATTGAAGTGACTTCAGCCAGCGTTTTCGTGAAATACTTACATGTGTGTTCCCGCGTGAAGCGTGCATGAGCCCAATGCCATCAGCGCCCATGAAATTAGCTTCCCAAGGTTGAATATTCCGGTCTATGCTTTTCATAGTCAACTTTCGGCAGTGTTTTAGAAGGCAACAACCATCACGCCTCAGCGTTCTGTGCAACATTCTCAACGTCTCCGACACAAACATTTTTCGACGCCCTGCGTCATCTACAATTTCAAAAGCCGGACTCGTGATAGTCGGAAATACTGCAATTAATATAGAACAACGAAAATTAGAATAAAAGCTCTTTTTAAAACTGAGAGTCGTGTATCTGTTCTGTGGTCACTTTGCCTTACGCTTTTGTACCTCTGCGATGTCGTGAATGGGCTGTACGAACAGGAACTTGGCATCCTTGAGAAAGTGAACACCGCTGAAAACAGCAACCTGAGCGTAAGCGGTGTCTTGAATAAAGCAGCCAATTAGATTAAGCATTTCGATATAAAATACAGGAAGAACTGCCTAAAGATCACTTACCTGTGGCAGTGTCATGCTCGGCTCCAGGAATTGGCGGAGGCGTCGATATCCAGTCCATACCAAGGAGCTTGTGCGTCCTTCTCCAGGACGCTCTCCAAGCATTTTGATACTTATGCTCCTCATTGGGGTCAGCATATGGTATGCGCGGTGTGATGCTAACTTTGCCCGTGTCAATGACGATTGGACCAGGACCAAGATCAGGGGGCAAAGGATGAACCTTTGTGTTATGGAGCCTCATAATGACGTCTTGACCCCGCCATTTGTCCAGATTCAGCCGCTCGAAAAACGTTTCATCGAATTCATCACTAGAACTTGAGGCGGGGTGACAACAGCGCCCGTGTGCATGCTTGTACGGTTTCAAAGGTCCAGCTTCTTCCACCATCTTAGAGCAATATTTTTATATCATCTCTTTTCTCTTTATGAATCCACACCACGCCTGCCCCGTGTGCATGCTTGTACGGTTTCAAAGGTCCAGCTTCTTCCACCATCTTAGAGCAATATTTTTATATCATCTCTTTTCTAGGGTGTACGCTGCAAACCGATGAAAATAGCTTAGTTGATCACAAGGTGGCTTGGAAACCATAGAATCAAACAAATGCTTAGTAAGCGTTTGTTTGATTCTATGGTTTCCAAGCCACCTTGGTTGATCACAAAGCATTGTATTTTCATCAAGGCAAGGGCTCTTTTATGTAGGCTAGACAACTCAGAAACGCTTCGCATTAACGGACCAATTCATAATTTCAAGAATCTTTATGAATCCACACCACGCCTGCGCTGTTGGTGAATGTCATTTACAAAGCGCGTTTTATTGTTTGGCTTTTCTTTAATGGTGAACCGCGAAAAGATTAATGTTAATGACAAAACGATATTGACAAGCTCAAGGCCACTTTTGGTCGAAAATTGTGTTTATATTACAAAGTTTCCCTATATACAGCTGCGATTTAAATAACGTTCAAGTAATCTCCTTAAATATTTATCCAAGGAGTACTTTGCGCATCCTATCGTCTTCAGATTCGGAATCAGAGGTTTCATATGCAGGGGAATGGTGATCTGAGCACTTGGGTGAGCAGAGGTACTGCAGAAGGGGTACTCGATACTTCCCACAGAAATCAACGAATTTAATGTGTTCCACGCAGGTATCAAAATATACACCTGAAAAAATTAAGAAAAGTTAGTATCAGTGATACTGAGTATAAAGTGTAATTTAGGAGACCTTTGCATTTTGGATTGACACATTGGTGAGCACATCCCAAGTATTCATGCAAATTATGTGGAAGGTCATCTGCCTTGTACTGAACTTTCTTCGTTTTTATTGCTCTGCCAGCTAATTCCATCAACGACGGCGGATTATACATGAGGTCACGGACAAATCTGACGACAAGGGGATTGTCGCGCAGACTCAACTGGAAACACAAAATTAAGAATTAGCACTTAATTAATTAAATCACAATTAATAATTAACTATAATGTTATACCTCCATTAAATTACGGAGTTTGACGAGTTCAATTGGAAGAGCAGTAATTCTATTTCGGTGAAGGAGGAGTGATTTGAGCTGCTTAAGATTTGAAACACTCGACGGAAGCGTTTCCAACTGATTTTCGCAAAGTACGAACACTTTCAATTCCGTGAGTAAGCCGATCTCCATCGGTATTTCAGTCAATTGATTTCCGCCAATGAATAGAACTTGCAATTTCTTCATTCGGCCAATTTCCCGAGGGATGCTGGAAATTCGATTTGCGCCAATGTGAAGCGAGAGGAGCGACGGAGCCAATTGGATAATGGATTCCGGTAAACGAGTCAGGAAATTTCCACTTAGATTAATTTCCTTCAATTGAGTGAGTTGGGCCAAATTTTTGGGAAAGCCCGAGTCTTCTAGGAGGTTGTTCTGGAGCACAATATTTGTAAGAGACTGACATTCGGTAATTGAATCTGGGAGGTGAGTAAGTTGATTGAATGACAAGTCAAGGGTCTTGAGGTGCGAATAGTGAGTGAGTACTGTTGGAACTTCGAGGATTGAGGCATTCGTTGCTAGGATCGTTTCCACGGAACTGAAGACCTTTGAAGGCTGATTTGTCAAGGCTTCTTCGAATTCATGATCCTCAAAATGTGTGTAGGAAAAGTCAAGAATTGTGGGGCTGGGACTCCCGGCGAATCCTCCAGGGCCGCCATTTTGTGTACTGCTGGAGCTGGAACGATCCCTGTCGGAATCGGATCCGGTTCTGGTTCCCGAATTGTAGGAAAGTGACTCGGCCATTGGGAAGAGGGTCAAGATCTAACTGAAATCTGATTTAGATGTTTTACTAAAACGGCCTAAAAATAGACAATTTATTAGACGTCGAACCCCACAATTCTTCGAAGGAGTGCGCCGTGTCCCGTTAAATAGCCCTGGGATCTAATCAAGACTGGATTGTGTATAATTTCTGCTCCATGAACCCTCTGTTCTATGTATAGTCACTACAAATACTGTAGTACCTATGAGTACCCAAGTACCGGATTGTATCTTAAGTGGTGTGTATACCAACTGTCGTACTTTGAACTCTGCGTAATGTAAATGGAGTTATTCCTGATCTCCATCCATCCATAGCTACAGGCCATTTGCGGCGCATAGTCTCACAATTAAAACCTTTCAAGGCAAAGTAGTCTTTGGAGGTTACATCACTTTAGCATCGCCGCATCACTGGAACTTGTAATGCATGAGACAAGCGAGTGACATCCGACGGCTCTAGATAGTGACTGACAAGAGGTCGAAGGGGCTACAAAAGTTGTGATATGTCACAAACAATTTCGAACGTTTTTAATCCATGATATGAAAGTCAAACTAGAATAGCATTTTGCACATTTTTTCTAAATCTAAATTTAAAATAGGATAAAACATTTACCAACATTCCTCTATTTATATTTTTCACTTTGTAATTTTCTACAAAGACAACAATAGAAGACCTCAACACTATCGGTGTCTCCAGAAGAAATATTTTGCAGGATGAATTTGTGCCGGCTTCATTATTTCTCCAAGGAAAGTCATCCAGCGCAGTATTCCCTCTAATGGCTACAACCAAACACTTCAAAATGAATTTGGTTTGTTACATAAATTCAGACATGCACTAAATGCAGATAATAATCAAGCAACTTTAATAGAGCTAGACTAATCGTTCCATGCCTTCAATTCTTTGCTAACAAACTCGTTTTCACTTCAAAAAATCTATAAGGGAAGAGAAAATCTCTGAGAGAAGAGAGAAAGCATGAACTAAAGCACTAAAGGAGAAAGTGTAAATGTCCGAATAATTGTAATAAATAATGGGGTTTCGGTCATAGACTCCCAATTATTCTGCCAGAATTAGTATTAAGGAAGCTATATGGAAGGGGAGGGAGTGTGACCTTCCCTGTGGATTCTGCGTTTCAGAAGTGATTAGCGACTTAATCACGTTCCTAGAATGCAAAGAATGAAAGCAGAGAAAATGGAGAAAGTGAAATTATATCCCAAATTGCGTCAAGTAAAAGGACCAAACTTTGGCACGTCCGCATCTGAAAAGGTAGGGAGTGACATTGGAAGTTGGTTGTATCATCATTACTTGGTTAGACGCTAATGAGCTAAACGTGACTAGGCATTAGACAATGTTCATCAGAAAGTAAGGGGCCCTTCCAAGTACTCCCAGCACCACCAGCACCAGAACTGCGGCCCCTAATTCAAAATCCTTCCGAGGCCCATTGATTCCTTTCTCTCGAAATACCACCAACAGACCCTCTCAGCCCAAAATAGAATCGGGGAAGTGTGATGGAATAATGGGAACAAAACTTATTTCGAGGAGCGATTCCATCAAATAACAACCTTAACTCTCCTCTCGTATCCGCCAACAGTCCTCACCATCGAAATCTCAAATTCCGTTGGACTGCTTTACTAAAAATGTAACAATGTAATTCTTCAACTCATTTCACCATCTTGAAATTCAATTGTAAAAATGAAAAAAAGTAAATGAGTGGTGTTGGATTCGTCGTTTACTTGTTGAAGATCTCTTGGAAAAGTAGTTGCTCTTTGTGAATTTGGGGCAGAAGAATGGGAAACATAATTTCCCTTCCCCTTATGTCAACACAACGTTTTCCCGATGCATTGTATAGTATAATTATCCTGTCAAGAGGGAAGGAGCAATTTCGTTACATCTCTCACACCTTTCTTCAAGAAACCTTAACTTTCTTTTGTTACTTTACACAATTATCATTTCGTATTCACAACTCCGCTTGAGTGACACGGTCCTCAACAACATCTTCAACATCTTCATTTCAAACATTCTTTTATGGGAAAATTATGATAAGAGATCAAATAGTGTCCGAAAATTCAGGATCTATAGTATATGTAATGAAATAATAGAAAATATTATTATACCTTGTCATGTACAACTTTATGTTAAAAAAAAGTATTAACGCTTTTCTGATTCTTCATATTACGGAGAATTTTATCATAAAGGATTAAATAGTGACTGTCATTCACGATTTAACTATGTAAATTTTGTATACAAAATATCACAGATATGACCAACACATGAAGAAACTTCTTTTATAGCGAAGTTCAAGGGAACAAATTGGAATTCCAAAATCTACTACTTTTAACGATATCATAATATTTGAGATATTATTGGATACTATAGGTCTAAATTTTTGCACACAAGAAACTTCCTAAATCTGATATTTTTAATTTCAAATCAATAAATAAAAAATATTCGGCAACAATGAATCTTCAAATTCAAGATGTCATTTACGTAAAAGTTCGTAGCTAATGTTTTGAATTTGAGTGAGCAAAACTAGAAATTGTAAGAAGAAATTCTCAAGAAGTCAACGTCGTGTGACACAATTAAAATTAAAATCAAAAACAGAGACGAGAATTAATGAAGCTATTTTTTTTTTACATAGAAACTATTAAGCGAATAAAAGTAATGAATAAAAATTAACGTAACCTAATGTAATTCCTTGTCCTGCTTTGTAAAGCGAGGGTTTTAATAAATAATGGAACTCGGGTCTGCTCATCCTAATCTACTAAAAATTCTAATTGATCAATTCACAAGTCCCTGTAGGTTTACGATTTGACGCTGTTTAATTATGCGTTTGATTTGTTAGGATGTTGCGTGACTTGGCGTGACCAAATAGTTGCAATTTTCAGGGAAGGGGTGATTCGGTAGTGGAGAAAGTGAAAGTTGAATGATGATCGAGGGAGCAAGGGATGGTGTCGTTGGAATTCTTGAATTCCATTCAGAGACGCTTCCCTTCATTAATGAAGTTATATTCTTGCCTTACTTCACAGCACAAAAGACACAGAGATTTTAGGGATGCAATAAAGGAGAAATCTTGCCGAATTAAGGTTCCAACTACTGAATTATTCGGAGCCAAGTCATTCCCTACAATTCATTAACTACCATTCAAGTCATTAATCTTCTCATTCACTAATTCAATTCTCTCCGCCCTTTACAACCATCTAAACCTTTTAATTCGGACATGAATTATGCGCTATTACTTTTGCTTGGTAATCCTGAGGTTGCAAACAAATCTATTCTATAAATAAGTATTTTTTCGTTTATTTTTCAATAATAAATACTTGTAGAGACATCAGAAGTGTTACTGAAGACAAGATCAATTTTATGATCTAGACAATTTGTGAATTTGCAATAATTGTATTTCCTTCGATGAGTCATTCGAGGTTACAACAACTTGTACCATACTGTAATTTAAGTACTCGATTACTGTCATCAACTAATAAATGCGGCCGATACCTTGATACAACTCCCCTCGTTCACATTTGCCAAAAAAACGGTTGCAATGAAATTTGCAAAGCACAGCGGCGCGGTAGTCAGATCAGAGGATCCAATAGGAATTAAAGGGAGCGGTAAGGAATTTAGGTTGAAAATACCGCTGGGCTAGGGTGATGGTGATGGACGTAATTAAACTTTTGGTTTTAATCGAAGACCTGCTTTCGTGGGGTACATTTTCATTAATGAATTAGGAAACAATGTGCATTCCACCCATAGATAATCTGCAGATTCTAAGCCATCGCTCTTAAGATCTAATTGCAATTTTCATTTGACCCTGAATCAGTAAAATGAAGTTTGGAGCAATAAGAGTTAAGAAAAAAAGTTTTTGATTATAGAATTAACTTCTATTCTATGCAATTAACAGTACATGCTAATAGTTTAATTAATTTAATTTGAAAAATTGTTTTAAGCATAGATTGTAAATGGCTTATTTTAGCACTAGGTTTTAGTTGTTTAAAATGGAAGTATTTCTTTTATCTTTATTACAATTGTGGATTCTGAGATTTGAAAGGAAAATCGAAGTGTTAAAAAAGTTATAACAATGTAAGATAGGTTTGAACTTTTACATTACATTTTACAATAAATTCTAATGAAGGAAAAGAATCTTTAGTATTGGATGCAAGTTTTAATTTTTAGCAAAATAGTAAGTTGGCAAGTTGATTTGAATTGCATGGCGAAAGGGCCGACAAAAGGTTTATTAAATTTTTACTTTTGATAGCACAATAATTTCATTCTCATTATTTCTTAAAATTTCATAAAATGCACTTATGCTGCTGCTGCTAATCACTGTGAAAATCTGCATTTTTCTATAACCCAGGCATGGTTTGCATTAAATGCATTCAACCGAATTTTAGGATTATAGGATTTTGTGACTGCGTAGAATTAAGAATTTATTTTTTGTTTTTAGCCTTTTGATGAATATAATTCACATATTGCAATTAAGTGCCTTAAGATTCTTTTACATTTGAGCTTTTAGTGTGTAAGTATGAAGGAAATCTGATAATATTGAACTGTTTAACTAATTTAACTCTTAACTAATATTACACAATTAGTTCGTATGAATACTTAATATTAACCTTCTTCATCATCTACATTTGAGTTATCCGTACGTCACACATTAAAGTTAACAAATGCAAATTTTATTTTCAAAATAGTACCATCATAGTTTCCTCCGAGTATCAAATTTAATTTAAGCACAGTTAATATTTCAAAAAAAAATATGAGAAGAGTGAGAAGTCAATGTATGGTTCTTATTGTTTTCTATGTTCGATTCTAAGTTTAGCATAGTATGCATGACTCAGATGGATTCCCTGCACTTGATTAGATAAATATAAAATCAATTTACAAAGTATTCACTTTTTCACTAATAACTTTAAACAGTACATATGTTTTACGGAAGGCGAAATTTTTAGAAAAGAAAATCGATTCCCCATTTATTACGTCTCTTACCCCGGATCTATTCTGAATAAATGAATATTGTGTTCCGCTCCTGTCTCTTCTACTTGCAAGTTATTTCTTAAATATAAGGTGTCGTTACAATTTTTGCTAACTATTGATTTCCTTCCAATTATCTAGTAATTAGCCAAGTTCCTAATAAGGACAACTTACAAACAAGTCGAACATTACCTGTTGTATTCAGACGACGAAAGTGTTGTTTGATTTGGGAAGTTTCCGCGATGGAGGTTGAGGCCTCCCTCTCGTTACCAAATGGGCGGGTAGAGCGTGCCTTGGGGCGTGGAATCTGCCGGAAAGGGGCGGGCCCAGCTCTGTGGCCTTTGAAACTGCTTCTGGGAAGTTGTAGTAAGGGCGAAGAATGGTAGATGTAGGAAAGCGGCTTTTAAATCTTCGTATGCAGGAGGAATTTGGTGGTTTGAGGCCATCGTATTCGTAATCCCAGCGTCGTTGCATGGGAAAGCAGTTTTCCATTCCACGGGGGCTTCCCTATTATTCGCATTGGGAAAGTGAATTGGGGATTACTTCTAATCCATTTACAACCTTAACATCTCAATCCTTTACAGGAAACGTTTACTCAAATTGGTCGCTACTCGCAATGTGAAAAAAACATTTATACTAAACAAAATTAGTTATAATAAAACCACGTTATAATGACTATTCCTAAGGAGTAATACCATCTAGCTGAAAATGTAATGCAAAACATCACAATTCACAAAGTTTGATTCATACCAGTGTTTATTTCGTTTTGGAATTATTTTTTCAATTCATTTCAACAAATTACGGTTGGTTAAAAAAAAATCAGTTTTGAAAAATCAAAAGGATAGGCAAAAAGCTGGGCTTAAACCTTAATGTATTAGGACGGGCTTGTTTGGCTAAATGTTACGCATAACCAAAAGAGTATTCTACGTACGATCCGGCATTTTTGTTCTCGTTTGTCGTTGGCGAGCGGTGAGACTGGTTGAAAGTGTGCACGTGCAGTAATGAGCAGAGCGACCTTGACTGATTTAGAGGGAGAGGATGGGGTAGGTCAGGAATTTGGAAGATGATTTGCAGAATTTGGGGATATTGAGAGTGGGTTCTCACCTGTGACTGACTGTGGCGTGGAGTGGATTGTTGGCCGTGGCTTTGGGTTGTGGTGGTTGTCATTAGGTTAAACAATTGTTAACTGGAAGTCTGGAGAGGAAATGGTTTGAAAAGTATTAAATTACTGGAATTGAATAATAGAATTTGGAGAGGTCTGAGGAGAGCTCCTGCAATGCATTTCTAAGGGGAGACAAATAATATAATTAAGTTGTCGAAAGGAGGGGAAGAAGAAAAGAATAGAGAATCTTTTTCCAAGGAACTTCTCTCCATTGTGATTTTCAATTAGATTTCCCCTCACTCGCTCACACTGCCTCGCTTCCTTATTCAATTTAGATTTAGTTTCAAACCCTTAGACCCACTCCGCAAGGCTTCTCGCGGGTTATACAAACGAATCACCAACCGTCTGTACCACACGGAACGCCCAAACATTTAATCATACTCAAAATATAGAGAGAAAAGGGGAGAAAAACTCTCAAAAAGCTTGCTAAACGACGCAATCCAAACTTCTTTTTTCTCGTCAAAATACTCATGTTTTTATGGTCATTTCACCTTTAAAAGTATTTTCGTTGACGCGTGTGACCAAAATTGGCTCGCAACAAGGTTTGCATACAAATTTATATCCTACGAGTACGACCATCAATAGAGAAAATGTGCACGAAAATTGCCGCTCAATGTTATTTTGGAAACTTAAGATCGGTTGGGTACTTTGTTTTTCAAAGTAAGCCGTTTGCTAAAGTTGTGCTAAATGAAAAATAATTGTTCTCTCGTTTAAACCACGGGTAAAAAGTCTCCAGTTTGTTTCTTTCCTGAAGTTTAACTTGATGATACCAATCTATGTGAATTAATTTTTAAGTGTTCACAGAGTATTCACAGCCTATTGCCACTGCCAGTAAACGAAACAGGTACTAAAGTAAGACTGGCTACAGTACTTCTCTTCGCATTAATTCACTTATTTTTTACATTCAAAATATCAATATTTGGTTCGCTCTTTTATTTTTAAACTACACATTCAAATTTTGAACTGATTAAACACGCATTATTTCTAAATTATTGTAAGTTTGGATGAGTACGCGGTTAGTTAATAGTTTATCCTGGGGCATACTTTCGTATCCCTTTTAGTTTCATCTTATCCCGCAAAATATTGTTATGTAATTGAAAAGGGACGATTGTGAGGCTTAATTTGTGAGCATTGCCCTTTATGGGAAAGGTTTCGGTGTGATGTCGAGAAAAAAGAGGGGAACGTAAATTAAATGAAGGAAATATCAAATCATTACTTCAACTGTTCCTATCACTTTTGATATTGATAATGAGGAGTTTAGCAAGTACCTTTGAATAGACCCATTCAATGAAAATCCCTTAAAGACAATGCGCAAATAATTGGCAAATGGTCACATTAATGTACAGTTGCAACTAAAGGTTATGGTTATAAATACAGTCAAGTCGTGCCAATTCATATAGAGGAAATAGTAGTATGCTTTCTTTAATATTGTATCCACTAACATTACAGACATCGAGTTTCGCTTCTATATAATTACAATACAAAGGAAGTTAAGAAAATGAACTAATGCTATGAACCTCTCCTATAATATTTCGTTGTGTGAAATTGTTAAATTTCTCCGCCATGCTTATCGTATAACATTAAATATTCGTTTGCTTTAGCACGGAGATTTGCAATGGATTCGTTCCGCCGGATCTCAATGGAATGGTGCGGTGGAGCCTCTCCTGAATCTGGCTTGTCTCCACAATTGGAGGAGGATGAAGACGTTTCTTTGAGAGCATCAGCAGCCTCCTGCGATTTCTTATGCATACCTGAAAACCAGTATCTTATGATCTTCCAGGCCTCAAATCACAATCAAAGTCAATCTATTTTTAATTCGCTTTAAACCTTTGCTAAAATATTCATTTTTAGCTATATAGGTTCTCAAGTTGTCGAACAGGAAAGTGGGAATTCAAAGAGCTTCAGAGGACTTTAACGTGTAGTAACTTATTGAAATTGCAAATTACTAATTTCGATAAGTAATAGATATCTCTATTACATGAGTAAAACTGTATTTCTAGGTTCTAGAATCTATAGAATATTATATGCGGCCTTCTATGCATACTTTTATTTTAAGAATATGGCAATAGGAAATCTTACCGAGTAACCACGGGGCCACAGATTCGTCGCTCTCATTTGACTTCAAAATTGTTTCAGGTAGCGGTAAGGAATGTCTCACCTGAAAACCAGACATTTTTTTAAATTTGTTATTATATACCGTGTGGTTACCTTCTAGCTTCCAAAAATTTGTTTTCTCACTAGAGATTTAAAATTTTAAAGTAGACATATAAACATGCGGTAGCTCATTCGCTTGTGTTATTATCTAATTGACTTGTGGATATTATAATTAGTAGTTATAGAATCGAAAAAATATAATGATTCTAATAAATCTTACCATGGCTCCATATAGTCCGTATTCTGCCATTATTGTTGACCGTCCCCAACACTTTTCAGTTTTGCGCCACTTGGCACGCCGATTTTGAAACCAAACCTAAAAACGCCAAGCCACAATTAATCAATAATCAAATCAATTAATCGCAACTTTAAAACCATATCAATATAATTAAAAAAAAGATGAAGAGATACAACAAGATTTTTTTTTGGAATAGCATTATTACTACTAATACATGCTGTATAAAATAATGGGATCTTTACTTGTATTCGATCTTCCGGGAGATCAGTTTTCAAACTGAGCATTTCCCTGGCGTAGACATCGGGATAATGGGCTTCTTTGAAGGACTTTTCCAATTCGTCCAGTTGGTAAGATGTGAAGATTGTCCTGTGTCGTCGCTTCTTTTTCTTCTTTTTGCTCGTATGTTCTGGCTGGTAATTGGGAGGTTGTTGATTGCCGTAATTGAATCCTGAACATATTTTAACTAATTGTAATAATATTGATCTATTATATAACCTTATTATTTTCTTGTTGAGTATTTTAAGTGTCAAGAAAATGAAGGAGACATTTCCTTAAAATATTTATACCATTTTCTATTTAATATTTTGAGTTGCGGAAAATTAAATATACACAATTCTATCATAACTACTATTGAAATTTTTTTATAATCCAGTTCGAGACTCGATTCAATTAGTAAATAATATCACAACACAAGAGTCTTGTTCTTAAAAGGCTTAAATCATGGAATAGCTTGTGATGAGCGTTGAGGCTACGCTGATCAGTTACCTATTTCCAATATTAACTATTACTGCTTACCTAAATTATAGTATCCTTTCGTTGAATTGGTTGGTGAGTCGTTTAGTCCTAATAGTTCCTGTATTGCAAAGGGGGTCCGTTGTATATAATTCGTTGCTTCCATTGGTTTGTACATTGAACTTGATTACCAGTTCAGCTCATTACAATCTACAAGACACTCTTTCACTTTACAATAGACATTGGCGGAACACATTGATTTATGCCTTTCCCCACAGGAACATTTTTGGAACACAGTGATTTTTTAAACTTTGCAAGTGACCTTGAGTGGGAAGTGGTTCTTTGAAATTGGCAATTGGGGTAGTTAATTGCGCCGAAATCGGAGGTATGAAGCTTTCTTCGGTTGATCCGACTAGTTGAGCCTCTAAAACCTAATTGAGCTAGTTGTAGGTCGGGTTCGTTGTGGATAGGGAGGCATATAAGGTCCCATCCCGTAAGTGGGGACGTCTAAGTTGGTGGTGTAGTGGCGGGTAGGCATCCTCGGGTCGCTGGTTCTGATTTCGGATGAAGTGGGCCTGAAGTGGGCCTTAATGGTTTCCTAGAAATGCTTGGAGGGAGGGGCGACGCCCAGGGAGCCCAAAGGGGCGGTCCCTGTGCAGGGATGGGAGCGGCAGAAGGGCGGAGGGATGATGGCAAATGGAGAGAAAGCAACGAACTTTCTTTTTACTACACGGAAACAAAGGGAGAATTGCGTTAACAGAGGACGAATTTTGGCCTATGATTACGCTTTAATGCTAATGATAAGCACACCAAGGACCTCCTAATGGACTCTTGATTGAAAATTAGATTCAAGTAGGCTTACTCACCCTCGGAAATGGTCACAGAGGGGTGGTCCGCCTGGTACGAAATTAGAATTTCAAATCTCCCTTCAAACGACATTGGTAGAACTCCTGATCAAATTAGGAAAACGGCATAAAGCAAATATTTAAAACGTATTTTCAAAACAAATGATGATTTAGTAAGCTGACAGGGTGGCTGAAACCGAAATCGTGATTCAATCTATGGTCAACCGGAAACATTTGTTCTGCCCGTGATAATTATTCGATGAATCATGTTTTAATAATTCATTGAGAAATTATTTGTTTATTATTTACATTATTAAACAAAAGTACTAATCTCACGATTTAACTTCAATTTACAAGATAATGGAAAGTTTGCTTCCCCTTTTATGTGATATTCACATTTGCTGTCGCTCCATTAAAGTAAAATGAAAATATTTTATTTAGTATCTAGTCGCTATTGAAATTTATTTTTTCTCTAACTTTAAGAAATTACTTTTGATTAGTTCAACAACGATGGTAATTAAATATCCTCCAAAATTGTATCAAATGAAGCAATCGCCTAAATATTAGTGGGAGTTTGTTTATTCGTTTTCATCCATAGGAAAGATTTGCAAATAAAGAAATCAATAGTTCGCAAGTGACCATTAGTTAAGATGTCAACCGATTTGTTTGCTTGTATCCCAGCACGGTCAAATACGACCATTCTCACAAAAGGCAAAAAAAAGCAGTATTATACCATCATCATAAGATACGTTATTTTACTTGTGACAGCAAATAAATCACAAGCAATTAACTGAATGAGAATTGATCCACCATTTTTTTGGAATACTGTAAATTTTGTTAAATGTTAGAATTGTTAAAGATGACGTTGGATCAAGATTCTTAACATAAATTAAGGGCTTGAACGAGAAGCAGATTGTTGAAGAATTTTTGCGAAAATTGGTCAACAAGCTCCCGGAAGCTAAATTCTACATACGTGTTATGAGTAATCGCGTTTTCGCGTTTAGTGGGCAGCTGGAAACATTTCTTGCGAAAGTTAAAGGGAAAAAAATTATGCTGTAATAACTGAAGGGGAAACATAGCTGCGGTAAACCCCGAGATTTTCAGCTTCCATTTTGAAAATATTACATCATGAAATCCTATTAGCAATTTTTGAAGCCTTGTTCGATTATTCCAATTTCTATTGATGTGTAAACTTTATTTCCCGAGAGAAATTCTACCCCTACATCAAAAGCGAAAGCTCTTGTTACTTCACAAATACGCATTGTACAAAGATTTTTTTCGTGAAGGTCCAATACGACAGTTCTAAAACATGTCTACCTAAATAATTTATTAGAAAAATATCGAAATGCTACAATAAAAAGAACATTTTAAAGACAATGCATAGACGTGTTTTTACATTTAAATGCTCCTAACATCAAACAGACACGTATTAACTTATTGGTAACTTTATAACCAAATATTACAACAAGCTATCATCATTGGTTCAGCAGAAATCTTCAATACAATAAATTACAAAGTAATTCTCTGTAACTAACGTAATTAAATAACCTTATTTTGACTCCATTACGGTAATGTTTAAGCTTCTTCTTGTAGCTGGACTAAGAATATTAGAATATTTAAACGCTTAAAAACTGTCCAAATTTTCTAAACATGAGGAGCGAGCTACTTGAAAACAAATGTTCTGCTTTACATTCTGCTCTGTTTCATTATTTATATACTTTAAATATCGAAGTTACTTGATTTTAAATTTAAAAAGAGCCCAGGATTTAGAAAGTTATATTTTGGACAGGTCAAAAATTCTAGATGTTAGAGAAATGATTTATTTTCGGGGTTATTATCGGGAATGAAAAAAAAACGCTTTGTAGAGGACAAGTTTGCTTTCACGGTAGGAGAATGGGGGACAAATGGATTCTGTAACGGGTTGTGCCTCGTACTGGTGGTTAATAAAGTGAAAAGTGCTGTTTGGATCCTTGGAAACCCCCTCGTACAGAACGCTCTTCCTCAAGTACCACCAACGTTCTTTTTCTGAATTGAAAAAGTTGGAAGCCTTCGTTTCCTTTTGTTCTCTGGACCTTCCACTTCTTTTGATTGTGCTGGATCTGGCTCTGACACTTTGGACTCCCCAGCATCTACTCAGCATTTCACCAGCATCTCTCCAGCATCTTTCAGGAAGAGGAGGAAGGAAGGTGAAGCGAAGGAGGCGTGAGCCCCCCACCAGGACACGTCACTCCACTCCGAACCACCAAACAGCCAAATTGAAAGGACCATAATTATTACTTTCTCCAATTATCCACTCAAAACGATTAGTGAGGGAAGTGGATTTACTTTAATTTATTAATTGCTTATATTTATTCATTATCCAATTCCATCCCTCACATGTCAGACCCATAATCTTCCCAACGGCCCTCAGCTTCCTTCGTTGGAGGCGATTTCCCCAGAGACTTCCACTCCAATGCAATTTCCCATAAATTCCCAATTATGAGGAAACGTTGAGGGTAGTGGATTTTATTGGACGTTAATATCTTGGGCCCCTTTTATCGAATCAAAAGGACTTTCCATTCCTCCCTTGCCTAATCGCATGGAATAAACCCATCTTCATCGCATCTGTACCGTTTGCCATCCTCTGCTTCTCAAAACTATTTCAACATGAATCCGAGTCAGTAATGACTTTCGTTTCAACTTTCACTTTTCTAATTCTCACTCTATTAGCACATAATCAAAATGTGAAAGCTGTAGTTGATTTTAGGCAATTTACGATTATTTTGCTTTACAGTCATCAGTGTTAATCGATCAGTTTATTTCCCAAACAATATTATTGCCGTTTAAAATATGTATTCAAACTAACATTACACGATTACTTTCTACCGTATTTTATTTCTACCCTTCCAGTTTCTACTTAAACTTGCTAATACCTTTTATATCATTGCTTTCTTCCCAATTTTTGTAGTCACTTCCTAAACCTAAACCTAGTCACTTCCCAAAAACATCAAAAAAGGGATTTCTGTGATATAAGCATAATAGTTATTATAATATATTTAAGTTATTTAATTAAATTCACTAAAGTCGGAATCATGTCATAACAAGGAAGTAACAGTCTTACAAACTTATCACATTCTTTCCTGGGATGTAGTCGAACGAACTCTTTGATAAAATAAAAACAAGACCCCAAGTCGTCATCCTTAATAGCAGTAGTACTCTCACGAATTTGAATAATATAAGAATTGACGAAATGACAAATATTCGCCAAAAACGCTAATGTCGCTTCCTGGTGCAACTGCATGAGATATGTTGAAACGCCAAGAACAAAAGGAATCCCGTCAATACCGTGTGAGATTTTCCGACTTGTTAAGCTCGCTGGACAAAAAAAAAGTAAGCTTTAAAAAAAAAACGAAAAGTAAGCCTATAAGAAAATGGTTGGATGCTTTAAGCCCTAATTTAATAACTTACACAACGCTTTGGAGAAGTGAAGTTTCTTCGTTTGCTGAAGAGTTACAAGTGTTAGTAGTTGAGAAACGTATTGTATTGGCTTAGAAGTCACGTAAATTTTACTCAAAGGATCATACATCCCAAACGGTTCTGAATATGCGGAAAGCTCAGAAATCAAAGATGAGGAGGACTCCTGTCCGGAATTAACCGATAGAGACTGTAGTCTGTTAAAATGAAAATTCGATTTGCGCTTAAAATTGACATTATACTTCAGTATTATGTATTGATTACTTATTGGAAACTTTCAACGAACAATACATCTGCTTCGCACTTAAGCTTCCGGAAACCTGAAGCTGGTAATGTACACGTTTGCGTAAAAGCTGAATTTGCCCGATTCTCATTAAGAGATGCGGAACCGATGAACGAGAGAAGCGCGGCAAGTATGAGCAGTATGATGACATTTGTTGCGAATTCGAGGAATGTTGCAATTTTATATGAAAGCTTGATAAGAAATCGAAATTCGTGGCTACTTCGCTTTGACAAAGTTTAATAAGTCTCTGCAAAGGAGTGCGTTAAATTATTGCCCCTATGTTAGCGATTATGGCAAACTTTTAAAGACGTTTAGCAACAGTATACCTGAAGCTCCGCTGAGCAATGAAATGAAAGGAGCTTTCCAATCCCGACGAGCCCGTTAACTCCAACGCATCGCTCCAAGAGCTATACATGAATTTATAGGGACAATTTAGTTTTATAATTTCAACTCAACCCATTTTCAAGCAGTCTCATCAAAACTTATGATACCTTAAATATATCCGGTGTAACTACTGTCGACTGTGTTTTGGCGTCATACCACGTGCTCGTATCCGTTAAGTAAATGGTAGATTTGACTTCAGTGAGACTCAGTAATTCGCTGAGTATTTTTCCAACAAATGTAATAGCAACGGAATCTTCTAATTTTGGCAAATGTATTGGTACCTCCTTTGATTGATAGGAGGAATTAAAGGGAAGGATTTTCACTTTACGCCAAACATTTGACTCTTGCTCAGTTGCAAAGTTAAGGAGTCGACCCCATTCTTCCTGGAAAATATTGAGACCATGGGAATTTACATAGTCTCCTATGTACTCAAAGGAACGTCGAATCCCGTCAATATTGTCGGAAATATTGTTCAACTTTGACTCAAATGTTAACTTGGGAGAAGACAGTCCATTTGAAATTGTAAGGATGAGCTGTCGTAAAAGTTCTTTTCGAATTCCACGTTCTAAAAGTACTTGTGAATCTATGCGTATGATTCCAACCAATGTAGTCTTCATCATCAAAATTCCTTCCGTGAGTACGGACATGTCGTGTGTTAGACGCGCAACCTGGTTAGAGAATAAACAACTTTAAATATAATTTTAACTAGCTTTCCTTAGATATAATAATTATCTTAGTTCACTTGTTGTCGAGCTTCTTGCTGAGCATAATCTTTAACTTTGTCCTTATCAAGGCGTGTTGGTAACTCCTTGACAGAATGTGTCTGGAGTTCAATAATTTCATGCAAAAGCGAAAATACGGATTCCGGAATGATTTGTAATACGCTTTGTACATACGACACAAGTTCATTAGAATAGTAAGATGAGACGGCGACTAGTTCAGAAGATTTGGCTTGGTTCAGACGCATTAAAGGAATATCCATGGCAGATGCCAGCTAAGCAACATAATTGAATCTACATATAATAAAAACTGAATTATATACTTAAAAGGTCTTCTAAATTTACTTTTAGAAAAACAGCTCGAAGTTTTGACACAGCAGAAGGATCTTTTTGAATTAGCTCTCTCATCTGTGGTGTGTAGATATCAACTAAACTTCCCCAAGCATATCCGAGGTCACCGATTATTTGGAGAGTGACTAAGGTATCTAATTCAGTAAAATATAAATTGAATTCGATATAAGCGAAATTCAATTAAAATAAGCAACAACCTTCATTTATGGACCCAGTTCTTAACATTCGATGCAAGCATTCAGTAGTCTCAACCACCCAATCTCGCACCTGGGACTGACTTTCCAAATTGTGGTACTCTAAAACGGAACGCTTAACAATTTCAAAATGATTTAGAACAAAATTAATACACATCCATGTAAGTTACCTAGCATATCGTTAAAAGCGCGGATTAGTTCTATTATTTTGCGGCCAGAAAAGTTCAAGCGCTGATAATCCAGAGCATCAATTTGTGTAGATTTGGTGTGAAGCCATTGACAAAGATTTTGATTTGTTTGAACCGTAGTCAATGGTTTGTTTCCGCTAAACACTTCGGCGAGCTCTTCTATTCGTTCTTTCGCCTCATTTTTCAGACTCAGCCAATTGGATTGCTTATCTTTTAGTAGCTACAACCAATCAAATGTTAAATTTATTCACCCAATGTTCGTAATTAAACTTTATTGTACTCTATTGTACCTTTGTGTACAAATTCTTGAGATGCAGTTCCAGTTGGGCAATATACAGAAGTAGGTTTAGAACCATTTCAACATCGAAATTTGTTTCCAGCAAAATATGATCGCGTGCCTGTCTAGATTTCTTAGTACTCGACTCTAAAAACAAAATATTTTTGTTGACATAACATAGAAAAATCAACGATAAGAGGCTAAACAGAAACAGTTTCACCTGGATTCAAGGGTGCTGTGTGTAGCATCATCCAACGCAGTGTAACATTACTATTCTTGAGCAGTGCTATGACCTTATTTGCCTTTTCTAGAACATTGTCGGATACCAATACACCTTCTTTCAGAACTTTTGTTAACTCATCTAGCAAAGCCTTAATTTTGGTTCCATTAGTTTTAATAGAACTTTTACAAACTTCAAGCGCTGACCTTGCGGCTCGAAACCCCTCCCAGTAATCAATGAGATTTAAGCTGAATCCCATGTAAATTGGAACTACGAAATTGTCATTAAAAAACTTATCACAAATTTCTCGCATCGTGGCTGTTTCATTTTGGAGAATGGTCGGAGCAAAACTGAGAATAATGACGAGCATTGCTGCCTGACTCGAAAGGGCAGTTGTTCTATGTTCAGGCAATGGGTAGCTTCCAAGCAGATTATAAACATCATCTGATCTCAGACGTCCAATCAGTAATTGAACGAAATCAAAATTAGGTTCAATTCGACTAAAATCAGAAGTGAAAATTAATTCTACTAATAACTACTACTAATTCTTAGCATCTATTAAGCAATTCATAAGAATGGTCTAAAGACTCGCCTGAAATAGCATTCTGGGTAAGTGGGGCTTTTCTTGGTCGACCTCAGCAATTTGCACACGTCGTCAACATTGGTATCCGAATGTTGTAAACCAGAATAGCGGTAAAACGAAGTCATTATACGTTCACGAACTGGGCCATCAATATGATAGTCAACTAGTAAAAGAATCACTCCATAGAGGTATAGCGACTCAATCTAGGTAAAAATTCATCATACTACTATATCCATAAAAACCATTTAAGTCATTTACGAGCCGGATGGATAACGCAAGATATTTACCAAAAGTTGTTTTCCTTCCGTATCCGAAAGGATTTCCTCCAGCGTCATTTGAATATACAGCCCTTCTTGGACATCCTCTACAAATTTGTTGAGGCCGACAGCATATTTGTAAATGTCTTCAAAGCATGTATAAAACTCGGAAAGGAGGTCTAAATAGCTTTCACGAAGTTCGTCATCCAAGTCTTTTAGAACCTGTTAGCGAAAGAGGGACAAAATATTTACAACCAATTAGGGCAGGTAAGTACAGGTCTTACTGTATTTTGCTGTATCTTATTCTCGAATGTCTCAGCTTCTGAGAAGTATCTTAGATCCACCAAAATGTCTCCGTACTTTATAATATCCGGCCTGGACTCGAGCCTGCAGTAACAATTGAAACCAGGGTAAAGTAGTAAACAATTGACAGCAACTGAGTGACCAGTGATTCAATTTTACCTAAAAATCGGTGGTAAACTATCTTTGAGTATGAATAACTTGGCAATGATTGCGTTTCCCTTCGACACGATTCCCAATAACGTTTGACCGCACAAATTGTTCTCGGCTAAAAAGTCGGAGTCAGACATCGCTCCAGCTTCCAATCACTTGTTTAATTGAATAACTTTCAAATTAGTTAATTATTTAATTCGGCAGATAAGAATAAACAGATGCAGACCCAAGGAAGTTTCAATAGAAATTAAATGACCACATAAACACAAGACAGCTGATCGTGAAATCAGACCCCGCCCACTATCTCATAGACCAATAGAAATGTCACCCCCCGTAACGCTACGGCGTCTTATGAATTCTGGTAGATATTACATAGAACAATTGGTCAGATTCACGATGATCTAAAAACAGTTGCAATTGATTTTGTATTAAATTTCATCGATTGAACCCAAAATGAACGTTTCAGTTCATCTGCTAAACCCCGAGGCTTCCTTGTCGCTAAGCAGTCCGTCCTCAGAGGGAGAACGTTTTCAGCCATTGGCATTAGCACTTTCAATGATTAAGTGTATTTTCGGGTGCTAGGGACTAATTTTTAAAACGCTGAAGACCATTGTTCCTAAGGACGTACTCGTTGGGCGCATTCCAATCAAAATACAAACGCGGAGCATCAAAAACATTATTTTATTCCGATAAAAAACATTTTGAAAAGTTTAAAAATATGACTCGATTCCAACTTTTACGACAATTCCATTTTGGAAATATAGAGTTTTCTAAACAACGCGATAAAGTTACGACAAATTTCTTTAAATATCTTTGGCATACATTATAATAGACGACATTGCAGAGATATTTCAGAGAACCATCAAATTTTTTTTCCAGACACAAATCCGTATCAAATTACATTCTAGGTCTCAATAATTTCACTTAAGTAACTTTGGCATAAATTCAAAGGCGCTAGTTTAGTTTACTTGCAGGGAGCTAAATATCATTTTCCTTTGCGCTTTTCGTTGCTCCCGTATAATGTAGCAAGTTAATAAAATAACTCCCAACACTCCACAAATTCCACAACCTGCAAATAAAATAATAACAGTGTTCAGTAAAAATTTATCAAAAAGTAAGCACAGATATGTTTACCCCCAACAGAATAGGCCAGAACATTCCTGTAGTACAGAATGTTTTCATTCAGGTTACAGAAACTGTCAGGACCAGATGCGGTACTTTTCAAAATAAACAAAATCATTAAATACATTTCGACTGTAGTCATAAGATGTAAGAGCTTACGAGCAAGGCACGAGTGAATCAATAAGTAATATCGCAATTCCACAGGAAACTTTATCGCAGAAGCTCATGGTCCCATAGACGAAGGCACCGCTCTCAATATTATTACCAATTAAGTCAGCAGTTATAGATAGACTCGTGACTAAAATGGCTGAAGCACCAGCACCTGAAAAATGTTAATACTTACCGATTTGCTAGAAATAAAACATGGTCTACTTTTTTGAAAACATAAACCCTTCACAAATACAAAATTGATGTTTTCTTTTTTACCAAGAAGAACAGCGACGACGTAGACAACGTAATCTTTGAGAATCACAGATTGTGGTCCATCCCAGTCGAGGGAAAGGATAAGTACACAGCCAACACACTCCAAAAAGACGCCAAAAACATAAGATAATTGTCGGCCGAAATGTTTGTTGAACAATTTAATGATGAAGGAAAAGCAGAATCCAGAGATATACATTGTGAATGGGATGAGGGCAACACTGGTGCACTCAATCCTTAGAGAGTCTTGGAGATAGAACGGGATATATACTTGACCCAAATTAATACTCAAGCGAGTCGACATGTAGACAAATGCCACCTACAAAATTAAATTCTTTCAATAAATAAGGATTTCTTTGCCTTTACTTCTAAGGTTCGATTTCAACAATAAGTACATACGAGATACGTCTGAGGAAGGGTGAGCCAGTCCTTGATGTGCATTGATTCCTTCCCAATACTGAGATTTTTTGTGCTGAAGATCGAAGGTTTTGAAGTAACGGCAATCTGGGTCGTTTCCTCGATTGCTGCAAGCGCATTTTGAACTATGAGAAGCCTTTCCTCGACGCTGAACTCATCGTACAATGCAATCTGAGACCCTGCTTCGTCATCCAAATGTATTCCTGAGTTTACGGAAGTAGACGCAATACTAGCACGCCTCCGGAGGGGCGACGATGATGATACTCCCAGACCATTCGAAGTAACAACGTGCTCAGAGTTTTCCGATATTTGACTCATTCTTCGAAGTAAAGCTGTCCGTGAATTGATTACTGCAACTTTATTTTTTACTGTTGAGTCATTCTCTTCGTGAACTCCAAGGTGGAACAAAAGTGTAGATAAGAACCCGAGTCCAACTGCTATGATTGAAATCATCTAAAACAGATGCTTTTTTAAAACCTGAGTAACTAAAAGAGTAACTAGAGAGCTCAAGCTCAAGCCTAACCATGAATGTGCCAGCATCATCAGAATCAACTTCACATTTTTCTTTATCGGTCTCGTCCATTTGCTGAAGGCGGAGTTTAATCCATGTCATCAGAAATATTGAAATGTTGGCTACTACTGTGAAGGCATACCTGATTTAATATATAAAGGTAATTAGTATAAAACTACAGACAATTACAGACAATTGTTAATTTTCATTAATTAATAAATTCACCTTATCTATACAGGTGCACGGAATTAACAAATATTGAGAATGTACGCTATGTTCTCGGTTACTCACCGAATCGAGAATAGCTCTGTTCTGACCATTTCGTCTGGATGCATTTTTGGAATTATTGCTAAATGTGAAATTTGAACAGATGCCCATCCAATTTGAAAAATTACAATAAAAGGTACATAGTAGACCACCTTCACCCAGGCTGCAGTACTGGCGGAACCTCCCATCACTGGGGAAAAAATAAACGGAAAACTCAGAAGCACCATCGCCGAGCCTGAAACAAAATTAAAGGCTTTATAAGCATCTCAAAAAATTTTTATGTTCAGAATAAATCGATTACCCCAAAGATGCCAAGACTTGCATCGACCATAGTTATATGGCCAAATATTGTTATGGTCCACTTCATAGCCTACTAAAGGTGTTGATACACCGTCCACTACCTGCAAAACCAGAATTCACTCTTTACTTCTCACGTTCGGCAGACTGAAAATGCAAAAGAAAAACCACTGTAAAAATACCTGTCCAATGAGCATAAGCATCCCTGGAAAATTATTGACTGATGCTCCAGTGCTAAATCCGACTACTTTTTCTAAATATAGCAAGAGATACGAGAACCATAAGGCAGCACATATGTCGTTCTGGAAGTGTCCGCTTGCTATTGCAAACTTTTGAAAAAATGTCAAGCGCATTGAGGGAAGCGTCTGAGAAGGAAGCGGGGGGACCACATTGTTTCCAGTGTCGATAGGCTGAGGGTGCTTTGCAGTTGGATTTGGATTTCGATTGGCATCAGTTCGGCTCTTGTTTTCTTTTGCAGCGACATCACAAGGTCCTGTTTCTTCTGATGCCAAATTTTGTCGGCCGTCCAAGGGGAGATGTTGGTTGTCCGGAGGGTCTGAACGGGAAACATATACCCCAGTTTGCTGAGGTCCGTCTGGAACCCCGTCCATTTCTACGAAAAAACAACAAGTGTCAAACGATTAGCCCAATAGAAAACAAACGTATATTTTATCACAATTTGAAAGGAAAATCGAAAATGATCTTGAAGCGACTTAGCGCAAATTCTCTAGGCGTGAAATAAAGAATAGTGTTTGAGGTGGATTGATACTGATTAATTACATTACGAAGACTTGTGGACAACGTGAGGACAAGTTCCAGTTCCAGCTCCTTTACATCCACATCCGCCTTGCCTGAGTCACACTAGTAAAATCCGCCTACAAGGAACCAAAACAAGCCATTTAAGAGCAGATAACGGCATTCTAAAAGGGTCAAACTTAGCATTTATCCCTTCTCAACACATTTTTCTCTAAAGATTCCACTGGAAAAGACAATTAATTGTTATCGAGATCGATGTCCCATTCCCGTTTCTCCGCGTCTGATTGATAATTTTCAAGGAAAATAATCAGACAAATTTTTACATAACTTACTCCAATAGAGTAAAAATGGAACATCCCTGGGCGTGGGCAGTCTAATTAGCAGTTTTTTTAAATAATCTTTTACTAAACCTGTGAAAAAATTTAAAGCCTCTACCCTCCGAAATAGAACTAATTTAAAAGCAATACTTCCTCAATTGCTACCTCAATTTGCTGATTAGAATTATTTTTGATACGGAAATTGAGTTAAATTTAAGTGGTACCGGTACCTTCCTGTACTGTGAGAATGCCTGAACCTGAACCGGTAAATTGAGTGCCGAGGTGCGAGTGCGAGGCCACAAGGTTTGTTAACTAACCTCTCAGCTGCTCCCAAGCAATTTGCTTTCAAAGCTCTTACGAGTACGACGTATTGTCAATTGTTAATTAACTGCATCTATTTCACTACTTGTCAACATCTCAACAACGAACTAAATATAGTGAAGAAGCCACATTGTGGTGAAGTGAGTAATTGATGACTAACATACGGAAGCGTAAAAGGGCCAGTCCCATTTCTCAATTCCTGATTCCTAATTACCGATTTCAAGTTCTCAATTCCCGTTTCCTGATTTCGATTTCTCAATTCCCGTTTCCTGATTTCGATTTCTCAATTCTCGTTTCCTGATTTGTATTTCCTATTTCTCAATTCCCGTTTCCTGATTTCGATTTCTCAATTCTCGTTTCCTGATTTGTATTTCCTATTTCTCAATTCCCGTTTCCTGATTTGTATTTCCTATTTCTCAATTCCCGTTTCCTGATTTCGATTTCTCGTTTCTCAATTCCTGTTTCCTGATTTCGATTTCTATTTTGATATTTCCTATAACTCAGTGAACTTATATTAAATAATTAAAACATCATAATCGCTTATTACTTCAACGAAAGTCATCGTGGTAAATAGTAATTTCTCTTTTCAATTTAACAAAATATCTGCCAATGATGGGTGAACAATGAAAACAACATGCCGGCATGTTGCCTCAAACCGGTCCAAGTTTTTGAAAATTCAGCCATTATAAAATAGTATTAGTAGGTTTATTGATTGTTGTTGAAGCTATACAAAAAATATAAAAATATAAACTCCAATTTACTAAAGCAATCCAAAGTAATCTTTGCTCCCTTTGACAGCAAATGTCATATATGCTGCAAAATCAGCAGCGTTACCAAATGCGCGTGGAAGTTCGATTGAAAGAAAACATGTAGAAATCCGAGGGTATCGAACTTCGCCTGGGATTTGAGTAAACCAATCAACCTTAATTTTGCTGTCAAATCCAAGTGGAGGGATCCTGGCACTTCCTGTTAAAGCCATTAGTAGATCCGATAATTCAAGTGAATCTGCATTGGGCTCAGTCTCTTCCAAACTGATCAGAAACATTCGAAATGAGTACGCAGTTTGCTTTTCACCATGAAAGTCGTTTGTTCCAGCTTCACTGAACTTGAAGTCAAGTAGGCCTTCAAACCTCTCTGCTGTTAGTTGACCCTGTTGAGAAGCTAACAACTGCAACTGAATTTCAGGGTAGGGCTCGATTATATTCCACAACCCTCCAATGGCGTTAAGACCATTCTTGAAATCAGTGAACGCCTTTGAGTTTCTAGTTTTATCAATATTAATTTATAATTTGCGGTACGGGTGATTGCGAAGGGGTCGTTTTGACGTGCCGGCATGTTAAAACGACCTATATCAGTTACCTGTAGTAAAATACATATAGAAGAAAAGACTTAATTCTCTCTTCCTTTTGAGCATATTTCCATCGGCAGGCATCCGGAAATCCCGAGCTTTCCAAAACAGTTATATTATCTTCAATGACGGTTTTCCAGTCCTGCTCAGTAGACTGGGATAGCTAAAAATAGAGTTTGAAACAAAATTTAAAATCAACATGCTTTTGGAGGCGATTTTACCTTAATGGCACACTGCTTCAATTGCTCGTCTGGTACATTTTCAATCCATGCCATTAAATCAGGTGACTCTTCCCGAAGTAGGCTAACGCATTCAGTCGCTAAGTAGTGCAACCCGGGTCCTCCGTGTAGTAAGCTCCATGCTGTAAATCTGCCGGCGTTGAAGAATTTTTTTTGTTCAAGAAATACAACATTTGTCGTGAAACAAGCTGAATCCCCTACAAGGTCAAACAACCCTGATTCGCTAGCAATATTTCGTAAGAGCAGGCTAAATAAAAAAAAACAGAATCGTTAGTCATATTATGCAGAATGACTACATGCCGGCATGGAGACACTGCTACTAATGCTTTGTTATTTACGTGAAAAATTCACGACGCGGTCCTCCACCATCAATTCCATCTTCTCCAGCGAAACATATTACAGGAATTTTAGAGAAGTTAAATCGAGCCCTTGCTAAGTTCTCTTCCACCGATTGTTTCAAACTGTCCCTGTTAATAATGACTCTTATGCTGTCATCAGCAACGTTCTGGGATTGCCAGGTCTTGATTATGGACTGCAAGGACAACTCGCTTGTCGCCCTAAAACATGGTTTTGTATTCTAACTGATTAAAAAAAAAATTTTTTTAAGAATGGCCATACTCTTCGTTTAGTGACGAGTCGTATCCCGCAGGGAACGACTCAACTTCAAAATTTTCACCCTGATCAAGGAATTCGAATGTAACGCTCGAGTCATTCACTGCTGTTTCAATGAAAATTGGATCCTGTGTTGAGTGAGATGACGTACAAGTGTGGCTTGGTGCGGTTGTCACTGTCGCCGATACCCTTCGTGTCGCTTGCGTATTGGGTGGAACAACATAAGGAATTCCTAAAACATGCATGAACCAAACGATTATATTTACATGTTCACATGGTACACTAAGTTAACATGCCGGCATGTTAACTTTTTATTACCAAGTTGGAAATAAAACTTCATCTTGCTCCAGGATTTTCCAGTAATGTCTTTACATTCTTGCAATGTGGTGGTAGGTGTTAACCCTAGAGAGGAAATCTGTTCAAAATCGTTCAGTAAAAAGTCATCAAATCCAAGGCCTTCTAATTCATCGGGGTCCATTAACTGGCGTGATTTAGAAATTAAATCCGCCAGAGTTTCCGTCTTAAGCATCGTAATTGCCCGATTTGAGTTTTGCCGCCTGGACATCCCACCATTACGCTTACAACAAGCGATTCCCACCGATACCTACAATCCAAAACAGAATTATAATTTAATTCTACTGACTCGAGGGCCGTGAATTATTACCTTTATTGCTTCTTCTTGAACACGAAGCCTCCTTTTGCGAGTGCTCAAACTTGTTCTTTCGCTTGACATAGTTTGCTGGTGTGATCTAAATTGCTCAATAATTGAAACTTCTTGGCCACGACTTTCACCGACTGACGATCCTGTTGATTGTCCTGGAAAAACAACCTTCCGGCAGGGTGTACTATTCCTTCTGGGGACTGGAGTAGAACAAATATGGCAGAAATTCAAGCAACTACTGACCTCCGCAAGGCATATCGGATTAACGCAACGCATTCCGGCACTGTCTCGAGCAATTATTGTAAATTAGTTGAAATAATTTAATAACCTAATAATCTGACAAATTGAAAATTGCTTATGATTTTAGAACGTTGAAATTGCAAATGTGTGCTGAAGAATAAAAGTGAGCATGCGTATTTACCCCACTGAGCCTGCTCATGTCCTTTCCTTATCGGCCAGCTGAGGTTGGATTTCACCAGACATGCTAATTTGTTCCTTCGCATCAATTTGCCGTTCCTCATCTAACATCAAAGAAGTGGATTTGTTTTGTTGAATTTGAAAACTTAAGCAATAACACCATTATAATAAACTAGCTAACAAACCCGTCATAAGACAGGAATATACTTCAGTTAAGCAAACGTTAAATTTTGTTAATTGTTAATTACAATTAAATCATTATAAATTATTTTTTATTAGCAATTTGGACTTCGTAGTTAGTTTCAGCGTACTTAAGTACCCCCGATTGCATGTAGAACTCCACATTCAAAAGTTCAATTGTTCAATCAAAATTAAGTGTTACAAAATAAATAAAGATAATCTGTATTACTAATTTAGTTGTACATTAAATAAAAAACTAGTAATGTTGTGTATTTAATAAATAACTACTAATGTAGCCCCAAACATTTAAAAAATGTGCAGTTTCGTTTTATTGATTACATTTTTGACTGTCTGGTGCAATCCAACCAGGCCGCCTGTAAGATAGAAAATGTGTGTAACAAGGAGAGAACGTGTGCTTCTCTTCCGTGGCAAACAACCTCCATATTTCACACCGATTCAATTCGACGTAAAAATTTCCCAATTGATTTATCTTAATTTTAAATTACTGGAATTAGTTCAAAACTATCCAGATTTCATTTTTCTAATTGGGTGAGTCAACCCTTCTTTCTTGCTCCTGACCTTTTC